>SNQJ01S0012647.1:7417-19887 GCA_010110895.2 Picea sitchensis
ATAGAAATTACTGTTGATAAACATCAAGATTACATTGAAATTTGGTTTCAAGAGGTCATCAGGCCACAATACTATTCTCTTATTCAACACCTTCTGATGCCAAAACAAGTAGGTTGGTTGGTTCTTCATATCCAGGTAATCACTGCGGTAAATTTTTCATATATGGATATGAGTATGTTTCTTATCTTGATCCACACATGGTTACATTGGAAGAGCTCTTACACTTGAATACATATTTTCCCTTTCTTTTTAGGTAGGGTAGGATAGTAAATAAAAGATGCATATTGTTAGTTTAGTTTAGAGTCTAATGCAACCTCATTTTACATTTTTTTTAAGAACTATGAGATACATGTTCCTATGACTTGATCTCATTGATCTCATTAGTTTATTATTTTTTAGAGTGTGCTTTTTGTAAACAGTTTTAGAGATCTCTGTAGGTATTTATTTCACCAGGAGTAGACAGTTTCAAGGAGATATAAAAGAAGAGAGAGTCATTTGAACACACTTTCACTTGTTCAATATTTTAGACCACATGCTTAAGTTAGAGATGTGATACTAGGGAAAACTTGTCTTCTTAAACTTCTCCATGTAAATTTCTTTCCTTATCTTGGACACTATGTTTTTGGAGGATTTTCAAGGGAAAGTCTAAATTTAGGGTTTCACCATAAGGAAGCAAAGAAGACTAGGGTCTAGGATAAACCCTAGAGGAGTAAAGGAAGCATTTTGTCTTGTGTCTCTTATGAGAGAAGAAGACTAGGGTCTGGGATAAACCCTAGAGGAGTAAAGGAAGCATTTTGTCTTGTGGCTCTTATGAGAGAAGAAGACTAGGGTTTTGTGACATATGGAAACCTTGATGCTCCTTGTTATGTTTTTTGTGGAGGAGAAGAGAAGGAGACATCGTGTACACTTGTGGGATGAAAATGTAGGTGCCAATGAGGACTTGCTGATGATGATGCTAGTTTATTGAGGATATTTGGTGGAGTGATTGGCTTTGGTTAGGAGTGATTCCTAGCTAGGAAGTGTTGGTGGCCAGGGTTTTCATATTGTCTCCCTAGATAGGGTTTGAATAACTTCACTTGTACCAACTTTGTGACTTGTACTTCATCTCTTACACACACACACACAATGTGTGTGTGTATGCAATTTCAAGCTCTACAAATATCATGTGCTTGCATAATTTTTTTAGCTTATGTTATCTTCTTGATTGGGTAGATCCCAACACTCATTGTTCTTGTTGATTTGAGACAACACATAGTTGAATTGAATAAGTGATAGGTAATGGCCCATCAGGGTGTTACCTTAACTACATTTTTTTCCCCTGTGATCATTTACAATAATGTAAGCCATATTTAAGATCATCATAGTACATATATAAAATTTAACAAGTACACAAGATAATGGGACATGTCATGGACCCATAAGGCACATAACAAGTGTGTGATTGAATCAACATAACCAACAATATACAATTAAAACATAGTGACAAGTACTTGTAGCATTGAGTTTGTAGAAGTCCAAGTGATGAGCCAACTGCTATAGATCCCATGAACCGATCTCAAATCAATAAGGGGGAAATCACACCAAGGGTCAATTTACTCCCAACCAAATGCAACCAATTGCATAGGTGTTGACCCTTGAGCATGGCTTAAGCTCAATGAGGTGAGGAATTTTAGGACACAGAAAATCTCTTTTTGCAGATAACTCATTCCCATACCTCATAGGTTACAGGGTGCAGGGATATTACTACCACTCTATCCCTCGATGCATACTCTTAGTTGGTCAAAAAACATACTCAATAGTGGTTCCCTATTTAAGTAACTCATATATGTCCCAAAGGATTATCACATATAAGATTCATAGTTGATTAATCATAGTGTGGTGGAGTAGCTCTTGGACTTGCAACACTCCCAAAACCCATGGGGTAATGGTGTCCAGGGTTTTACTACCACCCTATGCCCTCGGTGATTCAATGACATGTAGCAATGGTGCCCCACTATGCATGGATCCTTCTAGCACCTTTAGCCCTTGGTGATCACAACCATGCTAAAAAATGGTGTCTTGCAATGGGCCCAAAAAAATAGTACAAGTGGGCATGCACAATCTAACCATAAGTGTCTTTGATGTACACTCTCAATGCCTTAATCCACTTAGATCAAGATAAAGAAACCAATAATATTCTCAACCAAATACACAATTCAAATCACAGGGTATAACACAATAATGGTAAAATCACAGAACATTTACTCACAAGCCAACCAATCCCTTTAACAAGGCATGTAGCTTCTTTTGTAATCCTTCCTAATGTAACATTTTCCCAAGATTTGGATCTTGGCCTCCCCACTTCTCATCCAAGGGACCAATTGGGCTTGAGGGTGAATTTACAAGTGTCAAGAACAATATAAATGTAAGTTACATCCCTTTCCCTTTTGTTGATGAAAGGAATGGTAAAATCCATACTCAAACATTTTTCGAATCTCCTTAGGCTAAGTGAGATAGACGAGATTATAACCCTGGGTTTATAGCCTGTCAAAATTCTCGATCAGACCTTAAGAAATGTGATTCTTGGATCTGATGCTATTTTATAAATATGTAATTTTTATATGTTTTTTTCAAAATAATATGAAATAAGGTAAAATAATGTACTTGCAAGGTAAATGAATAAAAACGAATAGGTAGATAAGAAAATATAAGATAAACAAATCATAAATCTAAAAATCAGTGTGTAAAAAGTCCCATAAGTGAGAAGAAATCGACAATTATTTTATTTATATCGATCATGAGTTACAACTAAGACTATCCCTTCAAGTCCCTACAAGGACTTGGACCAGTTTAATACTTTGAAGTCCAAGATGTAATTTGACTCATACATGGACATCTAGTGTAAAAAATAGAGACCAAAACAAAAAACTGGGCTGGATCAATCCAAGTTGCATGTGCATCATTGTTTTGGAGTTCTTGAAGCATATCACCAGTCAATGATTCCTAGTCTTTTCTTTGCCACCTTTGGAATAACCCTTATCATAAGTTTTACTTCTCTATTTTCTCATGCCTTTCTTTGACTTGCTCTCCTTCTTTTATGTCTTCATGAAGTAGTTGGGTAGTTCAACTACCTTTTATTTTAGAAAAGTTAATTAACTTTATTTAGGAGAAGACGACTTTATTTATTATAAGGGTAATACATATTTAAATAATAGGTGGGGTCCCACTAGGTATTCACTCCTTCATTTCAAAAATATTCCCTTATAACTCCAAAAATTATTTAACAACACACACACACACACACACACACACATCAATTGTAATATCCCCAAGGATGAGCCCCGGTTGTATTTATGAATTGTAAACATGTTTTGCAGGCTGGTGAGCCGAGCAATTATAAGATGGTAAGCTTATGTGTTATTAGGCCGAAGAGCCTAGGTGTTAAAGGCCAGGGGCCTGTTTTGTACATGTACCTATTCATATCATTAATATAAAAACATCGCTGCGTGTAGACCAACCAAAATAAAAGATAATGTGGGACTAAGTTCCACTAGGATGGGTAAGGGAGAGGGGGTTGAGAGGTTGGAAAGAGGGGCTAAGATTAATGGCTTAAGTCCAAGAGAATAATAATTTATTATTATTCCAAAAGTTGATTAGAAGGATATGTTTATATCCTATATTCCTTTGGGAAGATGGGGGAATTCCAAATGGAAAGGAACGTGCTTCATGGGAGACATATGTCGGCTCAGGCACATGCAGTTTAAGCTGGAAATTTAGCTCGTTGGGGGGTTCTCTTCCCATTCTCCCATCCTTCGCCTAACTCGCTTGGTCTCCATCGTCGACCTCTGCATCTTCACGCACCTCTGAAACCAGTAACTAGGGAAGCCTACCTGTGTTTTCTTGTGAAGCCAACATATCTGTACTTGCCAAAACTGTGTTATGCCTTACCGATTTGTGGTTGCCACCATTCCCTGAGCTATATTGAACCTTTGCCGTTGTCCTCACCTTGCTGGAACTGAGTTGAAGTTGGTTGAAGAAGCAAGTTGTTAGGCCCATGGTTGAAGAGGCAGGTTGTCAGGCCTATGAGCAACTCTCTGCAGGTGAGAGAGTTTGCTGGGAAGTTATTTTCTCCTAGAGAGAGTCCAACACTAGCTACAAAGCTCTAACAATTTCTGATCTGGCCTATTTTCGAGTCCCTGAAAAGGGAAGTGGAGCAGCCGATGGACTGTAGAACAATGAAGATGCATATTCCCGGGGTGGAACATGCATGTGGGGAATGAGAGTCCGTGACTAGTGGGCGTAAGAAGGATCTTGGAGAGAATCCTTCCAGTTGCACTGTGCAGTCTCCTGTAACCTCAGCCTAGTATATGATTCCCTTTCCCTGGGTGGAGCTTAGTCCCAGCTCAGGGGTGACCCACTGCTGAGAGTGATGAGCAACGTGGTCTAAGGATGGGAGGTTTGTGGAAGGTCTGCACATAGTTGGTGTTTTTTCCTCAGTGAAAAGATAAGTATCATTCCTATACTTAATTATGTATGTTGTGCATGTCTATGATTCTTGAAATGTTATCATGTGTTTCGTTTCATGTATGAACTACTGTCAATTCCACAGGAGTCTGTATGATAACAATAATTCTGTGTTATTTGTTTTAAATTCATTAGAAATGCATGTTANATATATATATATATATATATATATATAAATTGGTATCAGAGCTAAGAGATACGTCGTGTAGTGACGTTGCCTTGCATGTTGGTGGCTGGGGACATTACAAATTGGTATTAGAGCCAAGGTTCAAGCATTGAGCCTAGATGGGTTGGTTAAGTGGTCATTGGAACCAAGGTTTAAGGGGGAAATTGTGTCAAGAGGAACAAATTTCAAACCTCAGAGCATTCCGAGTGCCAAGAGGTTACCTTGGCCATGTTACGAAGCTCAGGAGGTGTAGAGGTATTATAAAACCACGACAGACGTGGTATTGGGCCGTATAGTAATGTGGGTCGTTGGAATCTGTTCAGGAGAAGGAGGACAATTTCTTACCATTATATATGGAGAAAAGTGCAGGAGGTTTAACTGCAAGTCCTTCATAATTTGAGACTTCGACGAAGTTATGTGTTATAGAGCGGAAGAGGCTGAAGTCCCCGAAGTGGATCTGGACCGTAGATCGAGGGAGAGGAGATCGACCGTTGGATTAGTCCGAAGTTGGACCAAAACCATTGGATCAAGTCATGGGTGGAAGTTACGACGTGGTATGAAGGGAAGAGAGCTCTCGGAGCTCCAAAGTTCGGAGCTAATCCGGACCGTCCGTCAATAGGGACACGTGTAGACAGATTGACTTGTTTGGAATTTCAACATTCGAGAGAATGAGTGTGTGCTGAGGAGAGAACTCCCGAAGCCTGAAGTTCCGAAGCCCCAAAGAGCCAAAGTAGTGAGTCATGATGACGTCACCTGGAGGTGATGTGGACCTCTCCTATACCTGTCACGTGCCCCCACCTGGGATGTTGACATATGTACTATTTTGGCCCTGAGGTTGCATAACATAGTTAAAGGTCGACAGACCCACACTGACATTGCTCATGATACATCAAGATCGATGGCCAAGAGGCATTGCGGGGACCAAAATTGCACGGGACTTAATTTTCCAGGGCGATTCCGCAATCCAAACCATGGTTTTACCAGGGGGTTATGTGTCAGCGCCAGAAGAACTGTGGGATGAAAGGCGGGTTACTCCAAACCGCGGATGCATGCCCCCGTAATTTGAAAGGCGTTAAGTGATGTGACTATTCAGTATCTTAGTTCAAGTAAGAAAACTGTGGGTCCTAGTGGACACGTGGCACCAGTTGTGAAGTCTAGAGACTTGACACTCCAGAAGAATGGTTCATAAGGGAATGAAAGGAAGAACTTTCAAGAGTTTCATAACGTCGTTGTGAAGAGACGTAATGATGTCACCAAAGGTGACATGGAAGTGTTCAAAGATTAACGGTTCAGGGTGTAGGGGGTATGCGGATGTGAAATCCTCCGAAGTCCTGAAGCTCCAAAGCTCTGAAGTCTCGAAGCTCCGAAGCTCTGAAGTCCTGGAGCTCAGATGCCTGAGGTTCCATAGTGAGTGCTAGCTGTTGGATGCTGAGTAGTCATGGACTGTTGATCCACCCCACTTCGCAAGTTCATCAATCTGGAACTCCGAGATATTTTTTGTGATGTGATTTGAACACTTCCGAAGCCGGAGGCCTAAAGTCCCGAATAAGCGCCTATCGACCTAGCGCTTGGCCAAAACCCGTGGTCGCATGGGTTGGGGGCTAAGAGAAAGGGGCTAGTGCCAGAAAATTATTGTAGAATAGAGCAGAGCTCAGAAAGAAAAGACCTGCGGGGATTCTTGATTGATCAAGATCTGCATAATGAAATCTGAAAGTTTTCTTTGAATCAGATTGGTTTATGAATACTGTGGAATTTGTTAAGGACCGATGGCCTGACAAATTTCGGTTGATTGCACATTATGTTTGCAGAGTTAATGATTGTCAGAACCAAACCGAATTGTTCCACAGTGCACCGAAATGGAGGAGGCACATAATGCTTTCAGTTCATAGAATGAAGCTAAAGGAATGGATGCCCATTTGGGAGTTGAAGGATCAAACTCCAATGGGCATGGAGAAGAGATATATAAGGAGGGAAACATGATGAAAATCATTGAAAGATTGCAGAAAGATGTCCAGACTCACCGAGCAGAAAACATAAATCTCATGAAATCCAGGGAACAACAAGGAGAATTCAACATAAAGTTGATACAGAGCCTGGAAAGGATAGAAAATAAATTGGATAAGGAGAGTGACTCCAGTAAATCAGGAAGTAACAGGTGTCCTGATGAAAAGAGGAAATCAAGGAGTGTTAGAAGACACCATCATCACTCCCAAGGGCACTCTAAGAGGAGGACACAAAATAGTTCAAGCCCATCTCCTACCAGAAAGCATAGGAGATATGGAGTGGATGAACTAAAGGGATAAATGAACAAGATTAAGCCTCCTACGTTTTATGGAGAGCACCAGAAGGAGGAAGATGTTGAGTCATGGCTTCTTGGAATGAGGAAATATTTCCAATTGCAGAATTATTCCTCTCATGCAGAAGGAAGAATTGCAATGTATCAACTGAAAGGAAAGGCATCCATGTGGTGGGATCATCTTGTGCAGGTGAAACATATTAAGGATAAAAACGTTACTTGGAAGGAATTCAAAAAACACTTTGAAAAGAAATACTTAACTAAAGAGATACTATGATAGAAAGATGAAAGAGTTCTTTGAACTCAAGCTAGGAAGTATGTCCATTGATGAGTATGAAAGGAGATTCTTGGAGTTGTTGAAGTATGTTCCTTTCATCAAGGATGAGACTATAAAAATTCAAAGGTATCTGAGTGGAATGCCATCTTCCATTAGTGACAAGATCCAATATGATGATCCTAAAACTATGGAGGAAACTATAAGGAGAGAAAAATTCTTATATGAGCAACAAAGAGAAAAGCCCACTTTCAGGAAGGCTTGGGAGGACAAGAAGAAGTTCAAGAAATAATAGAGGCAGAAGGGAAACAAGCCTCCCTTTTTCAGAAATAGTCCTCAAGGAAATCCATCTTTTAGAGAGAAGACAATAACCGAGGTAGGGGGCCAAAGGCCAAGGCAGACACCCATTCAATGTTGGGGCTGTTAGGGAGACCACAAGTATAGACATTGTCCCCATAAAATGGAAAATTGAGAGCTATCCACAATGTTCAGCAAGCATAAACAGTGGAGGACATGGGAAGTAGAATACCAAGGATCTATGCAACCCTGGACAACAAGCAAGCTGAGTTTCAATCACACATGATTGAAGTTGAAGGTATGATCAATAACCATACATTTACTATTTTAATTGATTCAAGGGCTAGTCATAGTTATATAGATCCCAAGGTAGTGGAAAGGTTGTAATTGCCAAAAAGCAAGCATGTGAAATCTTGGCTAGTGCAGCTGGCTACATGAGCCAAGAGAAAGGTCGTTGATTTGGTTAAGTCATGTCCAGTGGGCATGGATGGATTGAATACCAAGGCAGATTTGAACATCTTTCCTTTGGGATCATATGACTGTTTGATTGGGATGGATTGGTTATAACAACACCATGCCATACTAGATTGTCATAACAAGGCATTCACTTTCCTAGATGAAGATGGAAATCAAAGAGCAGTCCAAGGAATTTCCAGGGCAGTTACTATTAGAGAAATCTCAGCAATGCAGCTGAAGAAGTGTTATAGGAAGGGCTGCCAAATATTTGCACCTCATATGGAAGAAACACCTAAGGATAAGGTGTCAAATATTCAATACCATGCAGTGTTAAAATATTTTGAAGATGTATTCCAGGAGGTACCCGGACTACCCCCGAAGAGAAATATTGGTTTATCTATAAACCTGATGCCTGGAGCAACTCCAGTGTCAAAAAAATCCTTACAAAATGAGCACACGAGAGCTGAAAGAACTACAATTGCAGCTTGAAGAAATTCTGAAGAAGGGGTATATACGCCAAAGTGTGTCACCTTGGGGTGCCGCGGTCTTGTTCGTGAAGAAGAAAGATGGGACATTGAGAATGTGCATCGATTTCAGACAGTTGAACAAAGTGACTATAAAGAACAAGTATCCTTTGCCAATGATCAATGATCTCTTTGATCAGTTGAAGGATGCAAATATATTCTCAAAGATTGATCTTAGGTCAGGGTACCATCAGGTAAGGATAAAGGATGAAGAAATGAACAAGACTACCTTCAAAATAAGGTATGGTCATTATGAATTCATAGTGGTGCCATTTGGGTTATCGAATGCACCAGTTGTTTTCATGTGCCTAATGAATGGTGTATTCAGAGAACATTTATACAAGTTTGTCATAGTATTTTTGGATGACATCCTGGTGTATATCAAGTCAGAGGAAGAGCATGAGAATCATTTGAGGATGGTGTTGCAGGTGCTACGAGAGCATCAACTGTATGCCAAATTAAGCAAGTGCTCATTTTATCAAAACCAAATTCACTACTTGGGGCATATTATTTCAAAGGATGGAATAACAATGGATCCTGAGAAGATTGAAGCCATTAGAGAATGGTTAGCACCCAACAATGTGACATAAGTCATATCCTTTATGGGTCTAGATGGCTATTACAGGAGATTCATTGCGGGGTTTTTGAAAATTTCTCACCCAATCACTTCATTACAAAGAAAAGGGGTGAAATTTCAATGGACAAAAGAATGTGAAAAGAGCTTCCAGGAATTGAAGCAGTTGTTAACCAGTGCTCCAATCTCGAGGATTATAGATCTGAATGAAGTTTTTGTAGTGTGTACAAATGCATGCAAAGAAGGACTGGGTGGAATCCTCAGTCAAAATGGGTTTGTGGTATGTTATGAATCCAGAAAGATGAAGGATCATGAAAAGAACTATGCAACTCATGATTTGGAGTTGGAAGCCATAGTGCACGCCCTGAAGAAATGGAGGCACTACCTCATGGGAAAGAGGTTTGAACTCAGGACATACCATCATAGTTTGAAGTATCTTTTTGATCAACCAACTTTAAATGCTAGGCAGAGTAGGTGGTTGGAATTCCTTTGTGAGTATGGCTTTGATATCAAGCATATCAAAGGAAAGGAGAACACAGTGGTCAATGCACTCAACAAAAGAGTGCATGAACTACATGCTATGACCATTAACATGTATCAAACTGATATTAAAGGCATAATTTCGGAAGCTGCAAATGCAGATTTGTAGTACATGGAATTGGTGACAAAGCTACAACAAGGTAAGATGCTACAGAAAGAGGAAGATTATAAATTGGAAGCTGATGGAACAGTCTTGTACAAAAACATAATTTATGTACCTAATTCATAGGAATTGAGAATTATGATCTTGAGAGAAATTCATAATGTGCCTTATGCTGGGCACCTTGGATATCAAAAAACAGTGGTAGAAGTCAAGAGCCATTACTTTTGGTCAGGCATGAAGAAGGATTGCTGAGTACGTAGCTAAATGCTTAGAATGTTAAAGGGTAAAGGCCGAGCATAGACACCCATCTGGTTTTCTACAACCATTACCCATTCCTGAGTGGAAGTGGGAAGTGGTGACAATGAATTTCATCACAGGATTACCCAAAACAAATAAGCAACATGATTTCATCATGGTGGTTGTGGATAAGCTTACTAAAGTTGCCCATTTTATTCCATTGAAGACTACTCACAAGGAAACTAATGTTGTCGATATCTATATGAGGGAAGTAGCACGATTGCATGGCATACCCAAGACAATTTTGTCTGACAGAGACCCGAAATTTACCTCAAAGTTCTGGAAAGGATTATTCAAAGGGTTCAGAACGAATTTGAACTTCAGCACAACCTATCATCCAGAGTCCGATGGGCAGACAAAGAGGGTGAACCAAGTGATAGAAGATATGATAAGGATGTATGTGATGGACAAACCATCTAAATGGTAAGACTACCTACACTTGGTAGAATTTGCCTACAACAATGGGTATCAAGCATCACTAAAGATGAGCCCGTTCGAAGCACTTTATGGCAGAAAGTGCAACACACCAATAAGATGGGACAACCCAGTGGATAGAGCAATAATTGGGCCAGAGTTGCTCAAGGTAATGGAAGATAAAATGCTGAACATTAAACAGAATTTAAAGGCTGCCCAAGACAAGCATAAAATTTATGCTGATAAGAAAAAACCCACATGGATTTTAAAGTGGGTGATCAAGTATTTTTGAAAGTGAAAGCCAACATAAGCTCCTTGAAGTTGGGAAACTATTCCAAGTTGGCAGCCAAATATTGTGGGCCATTTGAAATCCTAGAAAGGATTGGACCAATCGCATATATGCTTGCATTCCCTACATCCATGACTATTCATAATGTGTTTCATGTCTCATTGCTTAAGAAATATATACTTGATGCTAGTCATGTTATCGATTGGAATGTGATTCAGGTGGAGCAAGAAGACATCTTTCAAGTGCATCCAGTGCGCATATTGGACCGGAAGAGAAAACAACTCTGGAATCAAGCCATAAAGCTTGTAAAGGTCTAGTGGACCTGGTACGGTCCCGAGGACGTGACATGGGAGCATGAGGATGCTATGCGGGTAGAATACCCGCATCGTTTTGAAGATTTTGAAAATCTTGTTGATACTGTGTAAATAAGTTGCACTGAGGACAATGCAAAAATAAGGGAAGGGGATTGTAATATCTCCAAGGATGAGCCCCATTTGTATTTATGAATTGTAAACATGTTTTGTAGGCTGGTGAGTTGATCAATTATAAGATGGAAATCTTATGTGTTATTAGGCCGGAGAGTCTAGGTGTTAAAGGCCAGTAGCATGTTTTGTACATGTAACTATTCATATCATTAATATAAAAACATCGCCACGTGTAGACCGACCACAATAAAAGAGAACACGGGACTAATATCCACTAGGCTGGGTAAGGGAGAGGGGGTTGAGAGGTTGGAAAGAGGGGCTAAGATTAAGGGCTTAAGTCCAAGAGAATAATAATTTATTATTATTCCAAAAGTTGATTAGAAGGATATGTTTATATATTAGATTCCTTTGGGAAGATGGGGGACTTCCAAATGGAAAGGAACGTGCTTCATGGGTGACATGTGTCAGCTCAAGCACATGCATTTTAAGCTAGAGAGTCAGCTCGTTCGAGGGGTTCACTTCACATTCTCCCATCCTTCGCCTAACTCGCTTGGTCTCCATCGTCGAGCTCTGCATCTTCACGTGCCTCTGAAACCAGTAACTAGGGAAGTCGACCTGTGTTTTACTGTGAAGCCAACATATATGTACTTTCCAAAACCGTGTTGTGCCTTACCGAATTGTAGTTTTTTCCATTCCTTGATCTATATTGAACCTTTGTTGTTTTCCTCACCTTGATGGAACTGAGTTGAAGTTGGTTGAAGAAGCGGGTTGTCAGGCCTGTGGTTGAAGAGGCAGGTTGTCAGGCTTGTGAGAAACTCTCTCTAGGTGAGAGAGATTGCTGGGAAGTGATTTTCTCCTAGAGAGAGTCCAGCACTAGCTATGGAGCTCTGAGAATTCCTGATCCAGCCTGTTACTGAGACCCTGAAAAGGGAAGTGGATCAGTCGATGGACCGTGGAACAATGAAGGTGCATATTCCCAGGGTGGAACATGCATGTGGGGAATGAGAGTCCGTGAATAGTGGGCGTAAGAAGGCTCTTGGAGAGAATCCTTCCAGTTGCGCTGTCTAGTATCCTATAACCTCAACCTATTCTAGGATTCCCTTGCCTTGGGTGGAGCTTAGTCCTAGCTCGGGGGTGATCCACTGCTGAGCGTGATGAGCAGTGTGGTCTAAGGCTGGGAGGTTCGTGGAAGGTCTGCACGCAGTTAGTGGTTTTTCCCGAGTGAAAAGATAAGTATCATTCATATACTTAATCATGTATGTTGTGCATGTCTGTGATTCTTGAAATGTTATCATGTGTTCCGTTGCATGTA
>SNQJ01S0012647.1:20813-46021 GCA_010110895.2 Picea sitchensis
CTCCCATCCTTCACCTAACTTGCTTGGTCTCCATCGTCGACCTCTGCATCTTCACACACCTCTAAAACCAGTAACTGGGGAAGCTTACCTGTGTTTTCTTGTGAAGCCAACATATCTGTACTTGCCAAAACCATGTTATGCCTTACTGAATTGTTGTTTCCGCCATTCCCTGAGATATATTGAACCTTTGTCGTTGTCCTCACCTTGATGGAACTGAGTTGAAGTTGGTTGAAGAAGCAGGTTGTTAGGCCTGTGGTTGAAGAGGCAGGTTGTCAGGCCTATGAGCAACTCTCCGCAGGTGAGAGAGTTTGCTGGGAAGTTATTTTCTCCTAGAGAGAGTCTAGCACTAGCTACAGAGCTCTAACAATTTCTGATCCGACCTATTTTCGAGTCCCTGAAAAGGGAAGTGGAGCAGTCGATGGAATGTGGAACAATGAAGATGCATATTCCCGGGTTGGAACATGCATGTGGGGAATGAGAGTCCGTGACTAGTGGGCGTAAGAAGGATCTTGGAGAGAATCCTTCCAGTTGCACTGTGCAATCTCCTGTAACCTCAGCCTAGTATATGATTCCCTTGCCCTGGGTCGAGCTTAGTCCCAGCTCAGGGGTGACCCACTGCTGAGCGTGATGAGCAACGTGGTCTAAGGATGGGAGGTTTGTGGAATTTCTGCACATAGTTGGTGTTTTTTCCCCAGTGAAAAGATAAGTATCATTCCTATACTTAATTATGTATGTTGTGCATGTCTATGATTCTTGAAATGTTATCATGTGTTCTGTTTCATGTATGAAATAATGTCAATTCCACAGGAGTCTGTATGATAACAATAATTCTGTGTTATTTGTTTTAAATTCATTAGAAATGCGTGTTATATATATTGGTATCAGAGCTAAGAGATACGTCGTGTAGTGACGTTGCCTTGCATGTTGGTGGTTGGGGACATTACAAATTGGTATTAGAGCCAAGGTTCAAGCATTGAGCCTGGATGGGCCGGTTAAGTGGTCATTGGAACCAAGGTTTCAGGGAGAAATTGTGTCAAGAGGAACAAAGTTCGAACCTCAGAGCATTCCGAGTGCCAAGAGGTTACCTTGGCCATGTTACGAAGCTCAGGAGGTGTAGAGGTATTATAAAACCACGACAGACGTGGTATTGGGCCGTATATTAATGTGGGCCATTGGAATCTGTTCAGGAGAAGGAGGACAATTTCTGACCGTTAGATCTGGAGAAAAGTGCAGGAGGTTTAACTGCAAGTCCTTCATAATTTGAGACTTTGATGAAGTTATGTGTTATAGAGCGGAAGAGGCTGAAGTCCCCGAAGTGGATCTGCACCATAGATCGAGGGAGAAGAGATCGACCGTTGGATTAGTCTGAAGTTGGACCAAAACCATTGGATCAAGTCATGGGTGGAAGTTATGACGTGGTATGAAGGGAAAAGAGCTCTCGGAGCTCCGAAGTTCGGAGCTAATCCGGACCATCCGTCAATAGGGACACATGTAGACAGATTGACTTGTTTGGGATTTCGGTGTTCAAGAGAATGAGTGTGTGCTGAGGAGAGAACTCCTGAAGCCTGAAGTTTCAAAGCCCTGAAGAGCCGAAGTAGCGAGTCATGATGACGTCACCTGGAGGTGATGTGGACCTCTCCTATACCTGTCACGGGCCCCCACCTGAGATGTTGACATCTGTACTATCTGGGCCCTGAGGTTGCATAACATAGTTAAAGGTCGATAGATCCACACTGACATTGATCATGGTACATCAAGATCGATGGCCAAGAGGCATTGCGGGGACCCAAATTGCACGGGAGTTAATTTTCCAGGGCGATCCCGCAATCTAAACCACGGTTTTACCAGGGGGTTATGTGTCAGCGCCAGAATAATTGTGGGATGAAAGGTGGGTTACTCCAAACCACAGATGCATGCCCCCATAATTTGAAAGGCGTTAAGTGATGTGACTATTCGGTATCTTAGTTCAAGTACGAAAACTGTGGGTCCCAGTGGACACGTGGTGCCAGTTGTGAAGTCCATAGACTTGACACTCTGGAAAAATGGTTCATAAGGGAATGAAAGGAAGAACTTTCAAGAGTTTTATAACGTCGTTGTGAAGAGACGTAATGACGTCACCAAAGGTGACATGGAAGTGTTCAAATATTAACGGTTCGGGGTGTAGGGGGTATGCGGATGTGAAATCCTCCGAAGTCCCGAAGCTCCAAAGCTCCAAAGTCTCGAAGCTCCGAAGCTCTGAAGTCCTGGAGCTCAGATGCCTGAGGTTCCATAGTGAGTGCTAGTTGTTGGATGTTGAGTAGTCATGGACTGTTGATCCACCCCACTTCGCGAGTTCATCAATCTGGAACTCTGAGAGATTTTTTGTTATGTGATTTGAAAACTTCCAAAGTCGGAGGCCCAAAGTCCTGAATAAGCGCCTATCGACCTAGCGCTTGGCCAAAACCCGTGGTCGCATGGGTTGGGGGCTAAGAGAAAGGGGCTAGTGCCAGAAAATTATTGTAGAACAGAGCAGAGCTCAGAAAGAAAAGATCTGCGAGGATTCTTGATTGATCAAGATCCGCATAATGAAATCTGAAAGTTTTCTTTGAATCAGATTGGTTTATGAATACTGTGGAATTTGTTAAGGACCGATGGCCTGACAAATTTCAGTTGACTGCAAATTATGTTTGCAGAGTTAATGATTGTCAGAACCAAACTGAATTGTTCCACAGTGCACCGAAATGGAGGAGGCACATAATGCTTTCAGTTCATAGAATGAATCTAAAGGAATGGATGCCCATTTGGGAGTTGAAGGATCAAACTCCAATGGGCATGGAGAAGAGATATATAAGGAGGGAAACATGATGAAAATCATTGAAATATTGCAGAAAGATGTCTAGACTCACCGAGCAGATAACATAAATCTCATGAAATCTAGGGAACAACAAGGAGAATTCAACATAAAGTTAGAGCCTGGAAATGATAGAAAATAAATTGGATAAGGAGAGTGACTCCAGTAAATCAGGAAGTAACATGTGTCCTGATGAAAAGAGGAAATCAAGGAGTGTTAGAAGACACCATCATCACTCCCAAGGGCACTCTAAGAGGAGGACACAAAATAGTTCAAGCCCATCTCCTACCAGAAAGCATAAGAGATATGGAGTGGATGAACTAAAGGGATAAATGAACAAGATTAAGCCTCCTACATTTTATGGAGAGCACCAGAAGGAGGAAGATGTTGAGTCATGGCTTCTTGGAATGAGGAAATATTTCCAATTGCAGAATTATTCCTCTCACGCAGAAGGAAGAATTGCAATGTATCAACCGAAAGGAAAGGCATCCATGTGGTGGGATCAGCTTGTGCAGGTGCAACATATTAAGGATAAAAACGTCACTTGGAAGGAATTCAAGAAACACTTTGAAAATAAATACTTAACTAAAGAGATACTATGACAGAAAGATGAAAGAGTTCTTTGAACTCAAGCTAGGAAGTATGTCCATTGATGAGTATGAAAGGAGATTCTTGGAGTTGTTTAAGTATGTTCCTTTCATCAAGGATGAGACTATAAAAATTCAAAGGTATCTTAATGGAATGCCATCTTCCATCAGTGACAAGATCCAATATGATGATCCTAAAACTATGGAGGAAACTATAAGGAGAGAAAAAATCTTATATGAGCAGCAAAGAGAAAAGGCCACTTCCAGGAAGGCTTGGGAGGACAAGAAGAAGTTCAAGAAAGAGTAGAGGCAGAAGGGAAACAAGCCTCCCTTTTTCAGAAATAGTCCTCAAGGAAATCCATATTTTAGAGAGCAGAGAATGGCTGAGGTAGGGGGCCAAAGGCCAAGGAAAACACCCATTCAATGTTGGGGCTGTCAGGGAGACCACAAGTATATACATTGTGCCCACAAAAATGGAAAAGTGAGAGCTATCCACAATGTTCAGCAAGCATAAATAGTGGAGGACATGGGAAGTAGAATACCAAGGATCTATGCAGCCCTGGACAATAAGCAAGCTGAGTTTCAATCACACATGATTGAAGTTGAAGGTATGATCAATAACCATACATTTACTATTTTAATTGATTCAAGGGCTAGTCATAGTTATATAGATCCCAAGGTAGTGGAAAGGTTGTAATTGCCAAAAAGCAAGCATGTGAAATCTTGGCTAGTGCAACTTGATACATGAGCCAAGAGAAAGGTCATTGAGTTGGTTAAGTCATGTCCAGTGGGCATGGATGGATTGAATACCAAGGCAGATTTGAACATCTTGCCTTTGGGATCATATGACTGTTTGATTGGGATGGATTGGTTAGAACAACACCATGCCATACTAGACTGTCATAACAAGGCATTCACTTTCCTAGATGAAGATGGAAATCAAAGAGCAGTCCAAGGAATTTCTAGGGCAGTTACTGTCAGAGAAATCTCAGCAATGCAGTTGAAGAAGTGTTACAGGAAGGGCTGCCAAATATTTGCACCTCATATGGAAGAAACACCTAAGGATAAGGTGTCAAATATTCAATACCATGCAGTATTAAAAGATTTTGAAGATGTAATCTAGGAGGTACCCGGACTACCCCCGAAGAGAAATATTGGTTTATCTATAAACCTGATGCCTGGAGCAACTCCAGTGTCAAAAAATCCTTACAAAGTGAGCACACGAGAGCTGAAAGAACTGCAATTGCAGCTTGAAGAACTTCTGAAGAAGGGGTATATATATGCCTGTTAGCGCTCTGTAATTTTCCTAAGGCTGCGGAGGCAATCAAAGAGGCAACCTCGAACCACTTCGAGTCTTGGATCTAGCCCTCCAAGACTCAAAGAGGGATCTCTCTTTTAGATTTAACTTGGTTTGTAAGGGATGGATTTTAGTAGCTATGAAAGCAATGAAAATATAGAGTTTTTTTATTTTTAAATGGTTAGTTTGGGACAACAAGGAGGGCCATTGGGAAAATGGGGTCTGTGCTTTAAAAATGTGATTCACATCTCAGATCTGGACAAATCTTTTACATCGGGCAAGGTAGCGGAAATATTGGATGAAAATAAGTTTTGATGGCGTCGATTTGAGGAAGAACAAGGGGAGGAAAAAGCCAGGCAAAGGAGCAGCTAAGAATTCCTAAACTGGTCTTTCAGAAGAAAACATAAAAATTATCACAAGATCAGATGCAGAGTATCTGCTGATAAATTCTACTTCTATTACTCTTCTTCCGATAATAAGAACTGAAAACAAATGGAAAGATAACAGGAAAAACTCAACAAAGATAAGAAACACCACCAACATCTCCACACAAGAATCCTGTGAAAACATGTCCTTTACTGATCAGTCTTTAAATGATTACAGAGAAAAGTTTATGGCCAAGCACAACCCATAGTCCAGCACAATAAAAGCCCCCTCTTCAGATCCAGCCAAAAAGAAAGACATTCTAAGGCTGAAAATCCACTCACACAGGTCGAAACCTCCTCACACCCCAGTCGAACCCTCTGTTAGTCTTTTACAGGTGTATAAATAATAAAAATTACTATCTGTCCTCCAAGATTCGAGCTCTACCTCTATTTTCTGAAAATAGAAAATAGTTACCAAGATATACACATGTCAATTCTCTCCTAAAACGAATCGAATAGTAAATTAAAGGGAAATTTACAATTGTAACTGCTGCCTTGACATTTGGTGATGATATTTTTCTGGTTGGCTTTCCTCCTGTAATTTCTCAACTGTAATTTGAAAGACCTTGCTGGAAAATGCCACTTGTGCTCTGCTAACGTTCAAAACTTTGAACAAATTCACCACCTGATGATGATCCGCGCCTAGAAAGCTGGATAATGGGTTGATATGAGGATCTGGATATGATTTTTAGTTATTGAATTACTGTCACATGCCTTTGACTGCCATCTGACTTTGAAACGATGCTACAAAACAATGATGCTCTGCCACCTGTGTAACTATTACCTAAATATGTGGACATCAAGTTGAATTGGGACTATAGAAACCATGCCACGCCATGCAGCACATGACTTGTTCACAATTACCTGGCTCAAATGAATTAGGCACAATGACAAGACATTTATCTGGGTTCAACATTCGTGTTGGTGTCAATCCCTCTTAACGCTTCCATCAAATTTGTTTGCATCTCTACGATGATCCATCTCAACTGTATCCTCATGAAGTGGTATAGCTCCAACAGAAGTGCTCACCCCAGAGGTAGATGGGTTCTCCTTATCAAGGTTCTTGTCACACTTATTTGATATGAAGTATCATTCATAGCAATTTCGCTCCCAAAATCAGATGGTTTTCTCAACCCCTGTCCAACATTCATACATTCAAATTTAGCATCTTTCCAATTGGTTGTGACTTCTGGCCCATGAGTTGCTTCCATAATTTCACCATCTGAACTATCAGTATTCAAATCTGGAACATTTTTATAACATTCTGAATAACTTTGCTTGCAATATCGTTCAGTGCTTCTCATTGAAGTAAACTGTTGTTGGCTAAAATGTTCAAACACAACTTGACAATCATCATCGTCGTCAGAAATCTCTTCAGATAGGGAACTCAGTGGCCAAGCATTAGGTCTCTGATCTACAATTTTCTTGGATAAGGAACTTTCACTTTCATTAGAACTAGAATCACTTTCTATGTTTTCATCATCACCATCTGGTTCTGTATCAGAAATTGCATTTCATAGAATCAATTTCTGTACATATATCAAGGTCATCTTGTTCATTATCTGAACTTACATCACAAGTACTGGTTCTAGTATCATTATCCTCGTCAACAATAATAACAAGAGTATCCATGGGAATATCCCTACCACAAGAAACAGTCCTTGGTACTGAAGAACTAGCCAACTTTTCTAATTTTACATTTTGATTTTCATTTTCCATTGTACCCATTGAACACTTCTTTGGAGATTATCTCCATGAATGCAAACCGTTTATTTTTTCCTTGCAATGACTTGAGCTTTCTTCATCTAATGTTCCACAAGTCGATTCAACTGCGTCTATCGGACTGCAGTTGGGACATGACTGTGACGATTTCTTTTGCTCATCAACCAACCATGAGTTCTTCCCACCAAGCTTTGAATTTATTTTCAATATAACATTAGCAATGTACTCAGGCTTGCATTTTTTGACATGATCCGCCAAGAAACACTGGGTCCAAACACCAAACTCCAACTCACATAACCTCTTTACAGTAGCATAAAGGTGTTTGTTATCTTGTTGAGGCATTATGCAGAGGATAATCTCGAGAGGGTTACCATTCTTCTCTGCTGATTCTATCATATGTTTAACGACACCTTCAACATTCCCATTTATCTCTGTCGCCGGTGGTGCTGCCAAATTAGGGTTCATAAGCACACCATATGTCTTGCACAGTTCTGGAAGTTTGTTAGCAAAGTTTTGAATTGCTTGAGGTGGAACAATTTAGAAAAAATTATCACTGCCCAGGAACTGTGAGGCAAGATTGGCCTCATATCTGAAAGTAGTTGAATCGGTAATGGAAAGCTACCCATTTTCCCCAGGCTTGCTTCAGTTTTCCTTTCATATCTAACTATCTTTCTTGCAAGTACCTCTAGATCCCATTTCCTTTTATCAACTTTCACATCACTAGAGTTGCCAGTTTTTTGTTTTAAAAGAGCATGCCGGATGATTTCTGCAGAGCCTTTGATTTTTAACAATAAAAAAGAGGCCTCATAAGCCTTCTATGCATGCATGCCTCTATGCGTTTGACACCTTGACTCTGGTTTGAGCATCTGGCACGGGGTTTTAAAGCTATGTTTTATATATTTTTTTACTTCCTGCGGGCGATATCCCACATTCACACCGTAAACTGAACTTTAGGTGATTATATTAGCCAACAATCATATGTTGTGTCGATGAAGTGAGCCCGAGGCTTGGGTTTTGGGGTTAGGCGTTGGTGTTGGCACTGACTTGTGTGTTTGCGGTTGGTGCATGAAATGGCGCTTATCCCTTGGTGTCGAGCATTAGGAGGTTGGCCCTATGCCAATATTATTTTTTGGAAAAAAATATTTGTCAATTTTTTCATAAAACTCTGCATAGAAGCAAAGGCCGAGGGGCCAATTTTTTTTTAGCTAAATTCACCATACATAGGTTATAAAACCCACATTAGGCTAATAAACCCAACTTTACATTTGACCCATAAGAGTCAAATTTTTCCATTTCAAACCACTTCACAATTTTTGCTAAAAATGCACCGAAACTCGCTTTGAAGCTCGCGCGCAAGCACTCATTTTATGCTTGGACAGTGTCGAGCGCTTTCTGCCGCCTTCGCCATGCGTCATGAGCGAACACATATGCCTGAAAAAGATAAATATTATTCTGAAAACTGATTCCCTATTATATAGGGTTCTAACAACGCCCAAGTGTGTCACCTTGGGGTGCCCCGGTCTTGTTCGTGAAGAAGAAAGATGGGACATTGAGAATGTGCATCGATTTCAGACAGTTGAATAAAGTGACTATAAAGAACAAGTATCCTTTGGAAATGATCAATGATCTCTTTGATCAGTTGAAGGATGCAAATATATTCTCAAAGATTGATCTCAAGTCAAGGTACCATCAGGTAAGGATAAAGGATGAAGAAATCAACAAGACTACCTTCAAAATAAGGTATGGTCATTATGAATTCACAGTGGTGCCATTTGGGTTATCCAATGCACCAGTTGTTTTCATGTGCATAATGAATGGTGTATTCAGAGAATATTTATACAAGTTTGTCATAGTATTTTTGGATGACATCCTGGTGTATTCCAAGTCGGAGGAAGAGCATGAGAATCATTTGAGGATGGTGTTGCAAGTGCTACGAGAGCATCAACTGTATGCCAAATTAAGCAAGTGCTCATTTTATCAAAACCAAATTCACTACTTGAGGCATATTATTTCAAAGGATGGGATAACAGTGGATCCTGAGAAGATTGAATCCATTAGAGAATGGTTAGCACCCAACAATGTGACATAAGTCATATCCTTTATGGGTCTAGATGGCTATTACAGGAGATTCATTGCGGGGTTTTCGAAAATTGCTCACCCAATCACTTCATTACAAAGAAAAGGGGTGAAATTTCAATGGAAAAAAGAATGTGAAAAGAGCTTCCAGGAATTGAAACAATTGTTAACTAGTGCTCCAATCCTGAGGATTATAGATCCAAATGAAGATTTTGTAGTGTGTACAAATGCATGGAAAGAAGGACTGGGTGGAATCCTCAGTCAGAATGGGTTTGCGATATGTTATGAATCCAAAAAGCTGAAGGATCATGAAAAGAACTATGCAACTCATGATTTGGAGTTGGCAGCCATAGTGCACGCCCTGAAGAAATGGAGGCACTACCTCATGGGAAAGAGGCTTGAACTTAGGACATACCATCATAGTTTGAAGTATCTTTTTGATCAACCAACTTTAAATGCTAGGCAGAGTAGGTGGTTGGAATTACTTTGTGAGTATGGCTTTGATATCAAGCATATCAAAGGAAAGCAGAACAAAGTGGATGATGCACTCAACAAAAGAGTGCATGAACTACATGCTACAACCATTAACATGTATCAAACTGATATTAAAGGCATAATTTCAGAAGTTGCAAATGCAGATTTGCAGTACATGGATTTGGTGACAAAGCTACAACAAGGTAAGATGCTACAAAAAGTGGAAGATTATAAATTGGAAGCTGATGGAACAGTCTTGTACAAAAACATAATTTATGTACCTAATTCATAGGAATTGAGAATTATGATCTTGAAATAAATGCATAATGTGCCTTATGTTGGGCACCCTGGATATCAAAAAACAGTGGTAGAAGTCAAGAGCCATTACTTTTGGCTAGGCATGAAGAAGGATTGCTGAGTACGTAGATAAATGCTTAGAATGTTAAAGGGTAAAGGCTGAGCATAGACACCCATCTGGTTTGCTACAACCATTACCCATTCCCGAGTGGAAGTGAGAAGTGGTGACAATGAATTTCATCACAGGATTACCCAAAACAAATAAGCAACATGATTTCATCATGGTGGTTGTGGATAAGCGTACTAAAGCTGCCCATTTTATTCCATTGAAGACTACTCACAAGGAAACTAATGTTGTCGATATCTATATGAGGGAAGTAGCACGATTGCATGGCATACCCAAGACAATTTTGTTTGACAGAGACCCGAAATTTACCTCAAAGTTCTGGAAAGGATTATTCAAAGGGTTCATAATGAATCTAAACTTCAACACAACCTATCATCCAAAGTCTGATGGGCAGACAGAGAGGGTGAACCAAGTGATAGAAGATATGATAAGGATGTATGTGATGGACAAACCATCTAAATGGGAAGACTACCTACACTTGGTAGAATTTGCCTACAACAATGGGTATCAAGCATCACTAAAGATGAGCCTGTTCGAAGCACTTTATGGTAGAAAGTGAAACACACCAATAAGATGGGACAACCCAGTGGATAGAGCAATGATTGGGCTAGAGTTGCTCAAGGTAATGGAAGAGAAAATGTTGAACATTAAACAGAATTTAAAGGTTTCCCAAGACAAGCATAAAATTTATGTTGATAAGAAAAAAACCCACATGGAGTTTAAAGTGGGTGATCAAGTATTTTTGAAAGTGAAAGCCAACATAAGCTCCTTGAAGTTGGGAAACTATTCCAAGTTGGCAGCCAAATATTGTGGGCCATTTGAAATCCTAGAAAGGATTGGACCAGTCGCATATATGCTTGCATTCCCTACATCCATGACTATTCATAATGTGTTTCATGTCTCATTGCTTAAGAAATATATACTTGATGCTAATCATGTTTTCGATTGGAATGTGATTCAGGTGGAGCAAGAAGACATCTTTCAAGTGCATCCAGTGCGCATATTGGACCAAAAGAGAAAACAACTCTGGAATCGAGCCATAGGGCTTGTAAAGGTCTAGTGGACCTGGTACGGTCCTGAGGATGCGGCATGGGAGCATGAGGATGCTATGCGGGTAGAATACCTGCATCGTTTTGAAGATTTTGAAAATCTTGCTGATACTGTGTAAATAAGTTGCACTGAGGAAAATGAAAAAATAAGGGGAGGGGATTGTAATATCCCCAAGGATGAGCCCCATTTGTATTTATGAATTGTAAACATGTTTTGTAGGCTGGTGAGCCGATCAATTATAAGATGGAAATCGTATGTGTTATTAGGCCGGAGAGTCTAGGTGTTAAAGGCCAAGAGCATGTTTTGTACATGTAACTATTCATATCATTAATATAAAAACATCGCCACGTGTAGACCGACCACAATAAAAGAGAACGTGGGACTAAGATCCACTAGGCTGGGTAAGGGAGAGGGGGTTGAGAGGTTGGAAAGAGGGGCTAAGATTAAGGGATTAAGTCCAAGAGAATAATAATTTATTATTATTCCAAAAGTTGATTAGAAGGATATGTTTATATATTAGATTCCTTTGGGAAGATGGGGGACTTCCAAATGGAAAGGAACGTGCTTCATGGGCGACATGTGTCAGCTCAGGGACATGCATTTTAAGCTAGAGAGTCAGCTTGTTGGGGGGGTTCACTTCCCATTCTCCCATCCTTCGCCTAACTCGCTTGGTCTCCATCATCGAGCTCTGCATCTTCACGTGCCTCTAAAACCAGTAACTGGGGAAGATGACCTGTGTTTTACTGTGAAGCCAACATATATGTACTTTCCAAAACCGTGTTGTGCCTTACCGAATTGTAGTTTTTGCCATTCCTTGATCTATATTGAACCTTTTTTGTTTTCCTCACCTTGATGGAACCGAGTTGAAGTTGGTTGAAGAAGCGGGTTGTCAGGCCCGTAGTTGAAGAGGCAGGTTGTCAGGCCTATGAAAAACTCTCTCTAGGTGAGAGAGATTGCTGGGAAGTGATTTTCTCCTAGAGAGAGTCCAACACTAGCTATGGAGCTCTGAGAATTCCTGATCCGGCCTGTTATAGAGACCCTGAAAAGGGAAGTGGATCAGTCGATGGACTGTGGAACATTGAAGGTGCATATTCCCAGGGTGGAACATGCATGTGGGGAATGAGAGTCCGTGAATAGTGGGCGTAAGAAGGCTCTTGGAGAGAATCGTTCTAGTTGCACTGTGTAGTCTCCTATAACCTCAGCCTATTCTAGGATTCCCTTGCCTTGGGTGGATCTTAGTCCCAGCTCGGGGGTGACCCACTGCTGAGCGTGATGAGCAGTGTGGTCTAAGGTTGGGAGGTTCGTGGAAGGTCTGCACACAGTTAGTGGTTTTTCCCGAGTGAAAAGATAAGTATCATTCATATACTTAATCATGTATGTTGTGCATGTCTGTGATTCTTGAAATGTTATCATGTGTTCTGTTGCATGTATGAACTACTGTCAATTCCACACGAGTCTATATTATAGCAGTAATTATGTGTTATTTGTTTTAAATTCATTATAAATACATGTTATATATATATATATGCATGCTCTGGGGATTCCACAAAATGGTATCATAGCTAAGAGAGACGTCCTGTAGTGACGTTTCCCGACCTGTTGGTGGCTAGGGACGTTACAAATTGGTATCAGAGCTAAGAGAGACGTCCTGTAGTGACGTTTCCCAGCCTATTGGTGGATGGGGACGTTACATCAATAACATGAAATATATCAAAATAAGACACCCATTCAAAATATACCAAATCAACAAACACTTGTATCTCCCAAAATACCAAAACGATATGATATTTAAAGTTTCCAAAAATAATATCATATGCTTTTTTTCTATCCCAAATAATGTATCAAGTGTGTAAATAACATTGTCACGATACACATTAAAAAAGGTGGGGGTATTTCTTTTTGAATTTTTTTTCTCTTTCTTTTCGATCTTTTGACACATCCGATCTAATATTGAGAAACTGTTCATAATAAGACTTTTTCTCATCCAACTTTACTATTTCAGGGTGCATGTCACTAAAGGTAATATCTCTTTTTCCAATGTCTCTTTTGTTGATTGTTGTTTAGAATGCATGTAAGAGGATTGGGATGCCTCAATGCTAGGAGAGGTAACATATTTCTTTCCTTTGTCTATTTGGAGGTCATGGGGAGGCACTCTGTAATCTTTAGGAGGAGAAAGGGCCATGGAGGAAACTAATGCAACAAGTGGTGTTGTATGAATATAAGGGTGAGGAGGAGGATTACTAGGCCATTGAGAAACACCAGAGGAAATGTTTACATGGTTTCTGTCCCAACCATCATTGACTAGCTGGATTGGGGGATCATGAAAGTCCATAATGTTAGGGTGTGGCTTTAGAGGTGCACTAGGAGGAGCTGGGGGCTGAGGCAAGGCAAGTTGTCCACCAAGGTTTAGGTAACAATTTTGTACTAGATGATTAAATTCATCTGAATCAATATCAAAGTGAATGGAAAATGTCATCCTCTTGGGCCTCCCTTGTTGCCAAAATACATTTGGCATTCAACCTATTCTCCATATTTTTCCTCTATTTCCTCCTCTGTTGCTCCCTTGGCTGAAACATCTCATCTTGTCATAGTGGTTGGTTTGTACTAGCTCTTAGGGCTTCAGACAGTTGTAGCAACGAACATGAGGGTAAGTTTCTCAAGCTGATGTACAACTCCCTCTACATAGTAAAAAACCAAAACCAAATGACGAGAACCCTAGCCCAACAAAGGTGGTAAAGTGCGGGCCCGACAACATCAATGTCCACGTCCTCTTGTATTGAATGCATGACCAACTCATACATTGATATTCCAACCCATATCAACCATTCAAGTTGTGTCATATAAAAATTTCCAAATCCAACGAACCTTAACTTATATCCATCCATAATATATGTTATTACTCCATAAAATTTATATGTTATGTTCAATCCTGTTATCACACATATTGTAGGTAGGGAAAATCCCGACCCAATCCACAAGATTGTGAGAACTTTGGGAATACCTACCCACCGTCACCTTAGATAGGTACTCCCCTCGCTTTAGTGAAGGAGAAATCCTACACAAGGGGTGTATCTAGGGTGACCCTGGGGGGAAATGAGGTGGAAAGTGTAGTGATGGAAGGTGATTCCCCTATAGGTCGAAGTAAGAGGTGGAAATTGGATTAGAAATGAGTCTTGTGAATGGAGGATAGTTTCCAAATATTTGAGTACCTGCACTAAGGTGTTAAACCTGCCCGAGACAAGACAAATGATCGTGATACAAGACAATATATCCAATGGAGAAGCAAGTGAAGATTGCGGTCCTATATTTCAGTAGTAAACAAGAATATATATCAGTAATGAAATCAATTACTTATTGCATAAATAACCATCAAAATTATCAATTACTTGTTGGACAACAAAGCACTAAATCGGTAGATAACTTTCCAATATTCAAGCACAAACTTTGATGGTAAAAGATGACTGCTAGATAGTGTTTTTAGAGATTTATTATAGAAGCCTTATGTTTGTAACAAACAATTTCTACAACAACAAGATTCAACCACCAAAAATCACAAGTAAACCACCCAAAAGATGCGCAATGACTAGTAGAGTATTATGACATCTTCTTAGCAATTTCTAACAGTTGAAAATCAAGTTAAAGTAAAAAATTTAAAGTGTTTTGTTGGAGCCCTAATTGGTATAGCTTTTGTTGATGTTTGGGTAGCATTGGGCAACATCGAGAATACATTCTCCTTAGATTGGCCATGTGACTTGGCTAAGGATAATGGCTCAGGCGTAGTCTTTATCCTTGATTGTGTGACTTGACAAGGACCGACAAATACTCGATGTGCATATTCATCGGGAAAAAATTCTCCTCAGATGGCCATGTGACTTGGCTAAGGAGAATGGCGCAGGGCGTTGATGTTCTCCATGTATTAGCATCGGGCATACATTCTTCTCAGATGGCCATGTGACTTGGCTAAGGAGAATGACCCAGGTGTAGTCTCTATCCTTGATCATGTGACTTGACAAGGATTGATAGAGACTCAAGGTGCTATGTGGGAGAAGTATACATCAACTAGGTGCATGATGGAGAAGATAACATCAACCAGGCTAAGGGACCACTTTTTTAGAAGAGAAGAAATACCAAGAAGTACAAGAAGACCGATATACACCATTGCAGAAGCCTTGTAGAGCATATTGAAGACCAAAGAAGAAGTCGACACCACTAGTGAAAAGAAGGTGCTTGGAAAAGTATAAATAGAGGCAAAGTCATTTCATTTTGACACATACATCTCTTCTCCTCAAGGACACACTTGCCATTTGTCAGTTGCAGTAGTGAGATTTTCACTATCTTTTGGAGTTCTTGTTATGTTGGTGTTTGTGCTAGACTTGGAGAGGTGCTAGGCTTGAAGAAGCCTTCTCTTAGTAACATCTTGGCTATCTTATTGAGACATTAGATCTTGGAGACGCTAGGATTTGGGGAGATGCTTCTTGCATGGTATTTTGGCTATTTATGGTGATGTACTGGTAATATCTTGGACTAAATTATTCTATAGAAAAGTTATTGGGTTTTTTTCCCGAGTTCAGGTTTTCCCAGGATAAATCTTGTGTCCATTGTGCATGCCTATCTCTATATGATTATGTTATTTCTGCTGCAGTTTATTCCAGTTGAAATTTTTAGTGTGTAATTAATCTATGATAACGGTGGTATTAAAATTTTCTTGAAAATCACAAGGCAATAATTATCAGATCTGAAAATTAGAAAAATCAACATGGTATCAGAGCAAGTTGAGAATTACCATTGCACATGAGATTTACCACTACTCAGACCTGAACTTGTCAAGCTCGTTGAGAATTTATTGTAAATTTGTTGGGAATAACTCCACCATAGATCAAATTGCCTTGCTCCAACGCATTTACTGCACCTATCAGATTGTAATTTGGTGAAAGTTGAAATTTCACCCCAAACTCACTACAATGGTTGCAACAACAGTTTGTGAATCTCGTTGAGCCATTTATTGGGATAACTTGGGAAAATTTTGGCATAGAGAAAATCACCCTGTCCCAATGCACCCACTGCATCTCTCAGACTGACAATCAATCAAAATTGAAATTTTAGGGTGTTCAGGCTTACTGACATTTTCTTGGACATTGAACCTTTTGTTTCAGATTTTGTGATTTCTTCTTATCAGGATGGTGGACAGTCTAAGATATTGGAGGAAGCATTGATGATGTCTCCTACAATGTATGACAACTCGAAATCAAATGGAACAGTAGAAACAAAACTCCAAGTTTTCATATCAGGTTGGATATTTTATATTGCTACATCTTAAGTAAATGTTGTAACTGGGACAATAGTCTTTAGAGGTATATTATTGTTGAGTACTTTTACTATCAAATGTGTAGTAACACTTGCATATTTTTGTTACGACGATCATTATGTAATTGCTCACTGTTTAATACCAATGATGCACTTGTTTGCAAGCTAAATTAATCTTTTCTCTAGCCTAGTAACCCCATGAACAAGGTTAAATGCCATGGAGTTTACCATGGATATGTTCTTTCTTTTGTTCTTGTTCTGGGAAGGTTACTATGGAGGAATAATTGGTCACAACAATAGAAAAATGTTTTTCTTGTCTTTTGTTTTAGCTCTTGTTCTGGGTAGGTCACAGGTGATAGCTCTGAGAGGGAGATATAATAATGATTGTTCTTGATCCTGTCCTACTTCTTTTTCTTGTTATCGTTTTGGGCAGATCGTAGCTAATAGCTCTGAGAGGGAGTTATACTGGAAGTTGCAAATGGAAACAAGTCAGATGGTCTATGGTTTGATACATGGAGCAAACTATCCAAACATGACAGTATACATCCATGCACCGAAGGAGAAGAGGACGAAGTTAGAACATTCTCGAAAGAAGGGTACCTTTTGTGGGATACATAGAGTCTCATATGGATATTGATAATGAGGAGTAGGAGGCTCTAAAGGATGAAGGTATAGATCCCTCTAGTCCAGTTGTTCATCCTTCATACTATTAGGAGGATCCAGTAGAGCCGGCAAAGTGAGTGGATTTACCTCGAGATGTTGTTATGACCAGGAAGAGGCCAACATGGATTCATGACATTTTGTAGGATGCAAAGAGGCATACATCTCCTGATGGTACTTTCAAGGAGTGAAAACGACCTTAGATGTTCTCAAGTTTATGGAATTGATCAATCACATCATTGATTCCAAACCTTATAGTTGTGAGGAGGACCAGGTGGCTCCACCAGTGGTGAGGCAGGTGGCCCCACCAAGTACCAACTCAGAGGTAGCAAGAGTTCAAAGGGATTCAGTCCTTAGGATCCATTAGCCAGGAGCAATATCCCAGGACAGTTCACACGAGATTAGACTTCATAGGAGGTCAACATATGCAGAGGGAGCAAATGCCTCTAGATATTGTACAGACTCAAAGGGAGTCAAGTTTCAGAAGGACCATGCAGACTCAGAGTGATCTTGATCTCAATGAGAGTCAGTTGGCTCAGTGGGAGAGTCGATCATTCAGATGGAGTTCCCCCTTAGGTTCAGGTGAGAGAGAGACATCTTCCAGGATTGACAGACATATGTCAAGAGTTGAGGAGGCCAAAAAGAAGATTCAGAGACATGAGGCTTATAGGAGATGTGAGACCTCATGGGAGGATTCCCTTGTTTCAGTAGACTTTTCTACAATAATAGAGGAGGAAACCAGTAAGGAGGATTGGGTTATGGATTTGGACTCGGTCACAGAGGAAGCAACCAGTGAGGCAGACTAAACACCAGTGTTTGCTTCAATGATAGAGGGAGTTAGCCTCAAAGTTTGAGGAGGAGGATCCTGACCAAATGTATTGTTTATTGGGATTAGAGGTGTGACATAGATCATATGATATCTTCCTCAGCCATGGGATACTGATGAGGTTCAATGTTATGGACTGCAAGTTCGTGGCTACCCCTATGGAGACAAATATGAAGAAGTTTAGTGATTTTGCTTCAGATTCAAATTTGGTGGATCAAACGATGTACATACAGTGGATTGGATACTTGATGTACCTAGTTAATACCAGGCTAGACATTTTCTTTGCAGAGAGCACCCTAAGCCAGTTCCATTGGGTTGTAGCGAAGCATGTGTTGAGATGCTGCCATGGCACAATTGGATATGATCCGTCTCAGGTGGTGAAGTGATACAAATTTAGAAGCATAATGAACTGATTAACAATCTGAATACAATAAACATAGAGATATGAAGAACAACACAAATATCCAATGAAAAATATCTTCTATTGAATAAATGAAATAGGCTGAAATGATAAAATTGTAGAAATGAAACACTTTCTCGAATGGTGGTAGCTATCCCAGAGAAGAGATGTGGCTGCTACGCAAATCCGTTTGAGAAGAATGATTACAATGAGGCTCCATAGGCCTTTTTAATATTACTCATGAATTCCAAAACCTAAACATCCAAAAACCTAACCCTAGGAGATGAAACACCAAAATTTATGTGGGCCCATGTGGGTAAGTTGGTACCTCAACTTCCCAGGGTCGTAACTTTTGCATACAACCTCCGTTTTAGGTGCGTGATAGCTCGTTGGAAAGGTATTTTAGAGAACTACACATTACACCATAAAAATATAAATCTCTCTATAGTTTGACCGTGACAAGAAAAAAAACATTGTTTAGGGCCCCAAAACGACCCTGGAAGTACAACAAGATGTGCTGACATGAAAACATACAAAATAAGCCCATTGGATTAGGTGGGAGGCCACCAGTATCCACCTGGAATATGTGTATACCTTCAAAAAACCCCAGGAGTGTAGAACCAACAATTACAAATAAGTACAGAAGAACATGCCGAACTAAAAACTATCAAGAGGAGCTAGTTGGAATAGGTGGGTGGCCACCAATATCCACCTGGATCAGTCCTACCCATTTAGGAAGCAATGGTATCCATTTCGTTGATTCCCCCCATTAGGTGAGGAAACTTCTGTTGAATTTGGCCCCAGGTGAGCCACTTTACTTGGTGTAGGAGCTGCCCTGCCTTGACAACCCGATAAAGTTGGATCCTCTGCTGGTGAGTGCCCTTGACCTGTGTGTCCACTATCTAATCAGTGGATTCTTGTGCCATGCTATCAAGGTTGAGCTCTATTGGTGTTAGTTTTTCTTTGATCTTTGAGGTGTCCAATAATGGTGGAAAATATGGCCAAAGGAGGTCCACATTGAACATTGGGTGCAAGACAAGGAAGGGTGGAGTGTTGAGCTCAAAAGAATTGCTACCCACAACCTTGGTGTTAGTGTAAGGACCATAGAGAAGTGGTTAGAGCTTCTGATGGCCCCCTTTAAGACACTCCTTCTGCAAATGTAACTAGACTTTGTCTCCAAACTGAAACTGGTGTGGTACCCTGTGTTGATCATGGCACTTCTTATACTTATCATTGGCTTTCTGCAAAATCTCATGGACCTGTTGGCCAGTGTGCTGAATCCGCTCAATGAATCTGGCGGCTTTGTCGGCCTCAAACTGATCATGGGAAGAGTCTATCTGTGTGGTTGCAAGAGGTAGTGCAACATCAATGAGACCCAAGGGTTGGAATCCCAACCCCACCTGTAATTGGATATGGCCGATGGAGCTATGGAGAGCCCTGTTGTAACTGTGTTGAACATAGGGGAGACTCTCATTCCATGTACACAGATGCTTAGATTTGTACATGCACATAATTTTCACAATCATCCAATTGACGAATTCTATTTGGCCATCTGTTTGGGGGTGGGAAGTAGTGGATTTAGTGATCTTGGTGTCCAACAGCGACCTAAGACACGACCAAAATGTGTTGAGGAACCTGTTGTCCCGGTCAGAGATGATGGTCTATGGTATCCCAAAATGGACCCACACTCATTCAAAGAAGAGTTTGGGAGTATCGGTCACTGTGATATTCTGCTTGCAGGATGTGAGGATGTCCATCTTCAAAAACCGATCAACAACCACAAATACACAATCATTGCCTTGTTTGGTGGACGAAAGGCCAGACATGTAATCCATCGAGATGGATTCCTACGGATTCTTGGGAGTAGGAAGAGGGGTGTATAAGCCTTGCTTCTTGATGGATTCTTGGTAATGGCACATACAGTGAAAGATATGATATACTTGCTGACGTCCTGTTGAATTTTTGGCCCATAAAAATGTTTCTATAGAACGACCACAGTTTTCTCCACGCCAAAATGTCCTGCCATCCAACTCTAGTGGGCTTCCAAAATCATATTTGCACGCTCGCTTGTAGGAACAAAGAGATGACCCATATGGCATAACAGTCTGTCCTGAATGTGAAAATATGTGACATTCGCGCCTGTGCCCAAGAACTGATAGGTGGTGGCGAAGTATGGATCTTGCTGATAAAGTTGGGGCCACTTAGATGCTGCATGTCCACAAGAATGGAGAATAGTGGTGAGTGAAACTACAGAAGGTCGACTGAGGCTTGTGATGGTGCTCATTCTACAATTTTCCTTATGTCTGTATGAATTGCAAAGGCTTCTGATCAGTGTGGATGATCGTCTCCTTTCCGAGAATGTAATGTTTCCATTGGTGACATGATTGTACAATGGAATACATTTCCTTATAATAGGTGGGGTATTTCTAGATAGTATCTGAGAGTGTATCACTATGGTATGCCATCGAATGACCATGTTGAGTGAGAATGATGCCTACAACATAGTCATATGCATCAGTCTCATTCTCAAACAGTTGTTGCATATCGGGAAAGGAGAGTACTGGAGTTGAGCACAAGTGATGCTTCATATCATCAAATTCTTGTTGTTGTTCCTTCCCGACATGAATTTTTCCATTCCACCGCCCTTGGTCACTTGGCTGAGGGCCCATGCAATATGGGAGAATCACAACACGAACTGTCGGTAGAATTTGTCCAGTCCCAAGAAGCTCCGAAGCTCGGTTAGTGTGGTCAGGGTTGGCCAGTCATGGATGACTTGGATCTTAGCTAGATCAACATGTACCCCATACTCATCAACAATGTAGCCCAAGTATTGGACCATGTTCATGCCAAAGGAGCATTTTTCCAAGTTGGCATATAGATTGTGCTTCCGTAGAGTGCTCAAAACCTATTGAATATGCTGTATGTGCTCCTCCCAAGTTCTGCTGAAGATGAGGATGTCATCCAAATATACCACCACAAAAGAGTTGGTGAAGGATCTCAATACATCATCCATCAATCTCATGAATTGGTTGGTGCATTTTTTAAGCCAAAGGGCATGACCAACCATTCAAAGAGACCTTCTTTATATTTGAAAGCTATCTTCCATACATCAGTTGGTTTGATGGGAACCTGGTGGTAGCTAGACTTTAGGTCAATCTTGCTGAAGAAATTTTCCGCCTTGAGTTGGTAAAGAAGGTCATCAATATTGGGAATTGGGTACCAGTTCCTGACTATGATTTTGTTTAATGCTCTGTAATCAATGCATAGTCACCAATTTTGATGATTACAGCTGTGTGAGACATCCTCTAGGACACAAACCTAAGAGAGAGGCCCTGAGTTGGGTGTGTGGTTCCTATCTAAGATAGAACTAGAACGTTGTGTTGGCCTCCTCCTTGCAGAGAGTTGAGATGAACTCCAAATGATTCTCCTGTGTAATGCAGTGAGAAAGAAGATCTGTTGAGTTAGATGTGCCTATGGCTGAGAACATGTGAATGTGTGAAATCCCATGAGCTATGTGCATCGTTCCGAGACATAAATGAAATGATGTATTAACCTCCTCTGAGAAGAGAGTTGAGATGATGAACTCCAAATGACCCTCCCATGTAATGCAGTGAGAAAGAAGATCTACTGAGTTGGACGTGCCTGTGGATGAGCACAAGTCAATGTGATCCTAGTGGATGAGCACTACTGAGTGTGGTTATCCCCTGAGACGCAGTGAGATAGAGAGACATCCCTATGGCTGAGCACATATGTATGTGACCTTAGTGGCTGAGCACTAGTGGGTGTATAATATCCCTTGCTATATTGTTCAAGAGTCAGACTTACCTGTAACCTTAATTTTTATGTAAAGGGTACAGGTCGACCCCACCTTAATGTAAAAGATAATTAATATGGTAATTATTAATTATATTATAATTTATTTAGGTCAGCCCTGTTGTGCCAATAGACACTTCTGTTGAAAGGTTCAATCTAATATAAATAAATGTAAATTCCCCATTGAGGAATAATAATCACAAGTCCGAGTTTGGAAATTTCAGCAAACACTTGCTCTTGGGAAAAGTGTGCACATCTCTTGGGTGCTAGGTTTCTAGGGTTTGTGAGAACCCTTTTGTGTGCTAGGTGTTTATGGTGGTGGAGGTCTTTCTCTTGAAGAATATAACAAAGGATTGGTTGGGTTTTCTTCCCTTGTTGAGAAGGGTTTCCCAGGATACTTCTTGTGTACTTGTGCATGGTGTTTCTTCTTGCGATCTTGGCCCCATCTAATCATGTGCATCAAATATCACTATATAAAACAATTAACAACTCAAAGACACTATGTGACTTGTCAAGCTTAAATATGGGAGGGTTGACGAGGTGTCCTATTAGATAGATCTTACCCTATGTCAAGGAGAGCTTCCAATAGGTCCCTCTCTAAGCCACATAAAGTGTATGAGGTGGATGGGGTCAAGACTCAATGGGTATAGGGCTCATGACATACAAGGGGTTGTAGTGTCTCATTCATGGGTGCCTTTGTAGAGGGTGTGTGGTACCTTTTTCCGCAATGCACTTTTTCCAAGCCCATCAATTTCCTTTCATCTTTATTTTTTTATATTTTATTTCATAATAGCATAAGGAGAGATTGAAGGTCACTTCCCTAGCATGGTGAATAGGTGATGGAAATGTCACCCACAAACACCTAGTTGAAATGAGAAGGTTGGCTCATGATGAGACCCCCTTTCTCTCAGCCATGCAACTGAGAGCCATTTCCTTGGTTTGGTGACTAGATGATGACAATTTCATACCATTAGATATCCATGGACATGATAGGTCGACTCAGGATGAGACGTCCTATCCTTCAACTAACCTTTTAAGCATTTATTTATTATATTGTGGGTCCCCTTTATTCAAAGATAAGGGTTTCATTGCTTTCTTGGGTGATCCCTGGGTGAAGCATATGGAAGGTTTATATAAGGATTTTATCTTTTACCCAACACCAACCCCTCTTGGCATTTAGCCCCTTATTCCCATAGAATGAGGGACAACCCCTTCTTGGGTCAATATACCCTAAAATCCCAAGAGATAAGGAAATGGAGGGGAATAATGATGGAAAGTGGTAAGTATGGTCGGGAATGGTATGATGGCTCATTAAGGGAGTTCCCCGTAGCAAACCCATCCCCAAGGAAAACCACTTACTAGGGCACAATGTCAACCACTAAGGCGAAGCAGGGAAAAAGGAATAATTTCCAAGCACACATCATGAAATATAGAACCATCTCAGATACAACATAATCAAATGGATTAAATATTGAAATGATGCTCACCATAATATTGACCTATACCTCATGGAGAAAGGCCCACTGCCTTCCGAAATCCAACTGGTGTGGTGGATTCCATCTGCAAACCTGTGACCATCTGTGGTGGTGAGTGGGTTTTCCATCTCTGTAAAGGGTACTACTGTTCATGTAGTCTCTTGGCACTCCATATCTGCAAACCTGTGACCATCTGTGGTGGTGAGTGGGTTTTCCATCTCTGTAAAGGGTACTACTGTTCATGTAGTCTCTTGGCACTCCATATCTGCAACCTAAGGGCCTCAAGACATCATCTCCTTAGTTATCCATAAAATGGGGATAATAGATCCCACTTGGGATTTTTGTGTGGATGTGATCAAGGAACAATATTACCCTGTTGTTAACAATGACAACCAATACATGGGATGTACCACACTATGGCAAGAGAGAGGCCAAACAGTGACAGATTTCACAAATAATTTCCATACCTTGTGCACCAATCTGGGTATCAAAGACTCTGAGTGACATCTAGTTTTGAAATACTGCGGGGCTCTACATAGGTACATCCAAAACAAAATGGATTTATTGGACATCTCATCACTGGGAGCTACATATCGATATGTTTTCCAAATCGAGCAAAAATTTAGGGACCAGAACAAACGAGAATTTAGGTCTGCAAATCTGCAACAACCAAAGTATGATAAATACGACCCTAACAAAAAACCTCCTGAAAACTAGTCCAAGCCACATGAAATGAAGGGTCATAGGAAGATAAAGAAGGACACTAGAAAGTGGTGTGATTTACACAAAATCCCCTGACACAACACTGATGAATTTTGCTCAAAACAATCATTGGTGGCTAAGATTAAAGAAAAGGAGTCGAACCTTGATTCAAAATCTGATTCAGAAAATAAGGGGATAAGATAGATCATTGATGAATACCCCACTGCTACTGTTGCGATCGCAACAATTCAACCAGAAGAACCAACATATCCTGAAGAGGGGGATCACCTTTTTCATTCACATATGTGGGTGAAGGGGACCCCACTTCATTTTATTATTGATAGTGGAAGCCAGAAGAACCTCATCTCAGTGGAGATCATCAAATAGTTGGGATTGTTGACAACACCACACCCACAACCATGCAACATCGAGTGGCTTCACCAGGAATGATATCTCTTTGTCAACCAACAATGTCGATTTTCATATGATATCCAACCCTTCAAGGATGAGGTATTATTTGATGTTTCCCCGCTGTATGTCTATGATATTATTTTGGGCCAGCCATATATGTGGAATTGCCATGTTATTTATGAGTATCAACCCCATAGTGTCATTGTTACTATGGGGCATCATCGCTATAGGATACTAGAGGTAGTTCCAACTACTGTCCCACCTAAATAGTGTCGCAAGGTAGTATCTCATACTACAAAATTTAGCTTCTTCACAATTTGTTCAAAAGGTGAATATAAGAACACTACAACCACTGCAACCTTAGTCCAAGCACCTTTTATCCAACATAAGTAGGTTGACAAGATTGAAGAAAAGCATAAGAATTTCTTCTACACACGGTTATCTCATGTAGTCATATTGATTACAATTTTCCAACCCTTCTAATATCACATTCTCAACAACCTTCCACAAGCCAAGCGACACAACTTCTCTAGCAAGGCAAGCAACTCACCAAGATTCAGATTGAACAAATGCTTTCCCCTCTCCCCCGAGAACTCAACACAATGGAGACAATTTCTTCCTAAGGAGGGAGGATTGATCTAGGTGGTGTTAGCGATATTTCTTGTAAGGGGGTTAGAACGCAAAAGAATGGGTGAAAAACCCACTTGTCCTAAGTTTTGGGTGATAATGCGC
>SNQJ01S0012647.1:57341-85095 GCA_010110895.2 Picea sitchensis
CAACACTAACCCCTCTTGGAATTTATCCCCTTCTTCCCATAGAATGAGGGGCAACCCCTTCTTGGGTCAATATACCCTAAAATCCCAAGAGATAAGGAAATGGAGGGGAATAATGATGGAAAGTGGTAAGTATGGTCGGGAATGGTATGATGTCTCATTAAGGGAGTTCCCCGTAGCAAACCCATCCCCAAGGAAAACCACTTACTAGGGCACAATGTCAACCACCAAGGCGAAGCAAGGAAAAAGGAATAATGTCCAAGCACACATCATGAAATCTAGAACCATCTAAGATACAACATAATCAAATGGATTAAATATTGAAATGATGCTCACCATAATATTGACCTATACCTCATGGAGAAAGGCCCACTGCCTTCCAAAAGCCAACTGGTGTGGTGGATTCCATCTACAAACCTGTGACCATCTGTGGTGGTGAGTGGGTTTTCCATCTCTACAAAGGGTACTACTGTTCATGTAGTCTCTTGGAACTCCATATCTACAACCTAAGGGCCTCGAGACATCATCTCCTTAGTTATCCATAAAATGGGGATAATAGATCCCACTTGGGATTTTTGTGTGGATGTGATCAAGGAACAATATTACCCTGTTGTTAACAATGACAACCAATACATGGGATGTACCACACTATGGCAAGAGAGAGGCCAAACAGTGACTGATTTCACAAATAATTTCCATACCTTGTGCACCAATCTGGGTATCAAAGACTCTGAGTGACATTTGGTTCTGAAATACTGTGGGGCTCTACATAGGTACATCCAAACCGAAATGGATTTCTTGGACATCTCATCACTGGGAGCTACATATCAATATGTTGTCCAAATCGAGAAAAAATTTAGGGACCAGAACAAACGAGAATTTAGGTCTGGAAATCTGCAACAACCAAAGTATGATAAATACGACCCTAACAAAAAACCTCCTGAAAACCAGTCCAAGCCACATGAAATGAAAGGTCATAGGAAGATAAAGAAGGACACTAGAAAGTGGTGTGATTTACACAAAATCCCCTGACACAACACTGATGAATTTCGCTCAAAACAATCATTGGTGGCTGAGATTAAAGAAAAGGAGTCGAACCTTGATTCAGAATCTGATTCAGAAAATAAGGGGATAAGACAGATCATCGATGAAGACCCCACTGCTGTTGTTGCGATCACAACAATTCAACCAGAAGAACCAATAGATCCTAAAGAGGGGGATCACCTTTTTCATTCACATATGTGGGTGAAGGGGACCCCACTTCATTTTATTATTGATAGTGGAAGCCAGAAGAACCTCATCTCAGCAAATATCGTCAAATAGTTGGGATTGTTGACAACACCACACCCACAACCATACAACATCAAGTGGCTTCACCAGGAACGATATCTCTTTGTCAACCAACAATGTCGATTTTCATATGAAATCCAACCCTTCAAGGATGAGGTATTATTTGATGTTTCCTCGTTGTATGTCTATGATTTTATTTTGGGCCAGCCATATATGTGGAATTTCCATGCTATTTATGAGTCTTAACCCCGTAGTGTCATTATTACTATGAGGTGTCATCGCTATAGGATAATAGAGGTAGTTCCAACTACTGTCCCACCTAAACAGTGTCGCAAGGTAGTATCTCATACTACAAAATTTAGCTTCTCACAATTTGTTCAAAAGGTGAATATAAGAACACTACAACCACTGCAGCCTTAGTCCAAGCACCTTTTATCCAACATAAGTAGGTCGACAATATTGAAGCAAAGCATATAGATTTCTTCTACACACAGTTATCTCATGTAGTCATATTGATTACAATTTTCCAACCCTTCTAATATCACATTCTCAACAACCTTCCACAAGCCAAGCAACACAACTTCTCCAGCAAGGTAAACAACTCACCAAGATTCAGATTCAACAAATGCTTTCCCCTCTCCCCCGAGAACTCAACACAATGGAGACAATTTCTTCCTAAGGAGGGAGGATTGATCTAGGTGGATATCAGTGGCCACCCACCTATTCCAACTGTCTCAAAAAAGCTTGTTGGAAACTTACCATTTTTCGCAGTTTTTCGGTTCTTAAACTTTTGGGGCCATTTTGAGGGCCTAAAAGATGATTTTTCGTGATCAAGAACCTCAATGTTTGCCAAAGGATTTGATTGAGCCCCCAAAATGAATATCCTCGTCAATACATTTCTAATGAGCTATCGTGCACCCCAAACGAAGATCATATACCAAAGTTACACCCCCGGGAAATTGATACACCAAACTACCCAAAATGGGCTCCACAAAACCATTGGATTTTCATCTTCCGAGGTTATGGTTTAGGATATTATTTATGTTTAAAATACATTTGGAGCCTCATTGTAATAATCATCTTCTTGTGAAGGTGAGTAGCCGTCACATCTCTTCTCATAGATAAGCTGTCACTATTCTAGCGAATCTTTCACTCTGTATTTCTACAGTTTTGTACATTTCACTCATTAATAGAAATTGTGTATTACTGTATATATGTGCTTCTTGTATATATCTGATATATCTATGTTATATTGTTGGATCTCTTGAAATATCTCTATATATTTATGTGTTATATCTCCGCTCTCATTTCGTGTTGAAAATAATCTGGATCAGTGGTATCAGAGCAGGCTGCTCTTGATCGTTTTTCAGTGCATGTCCCTGAGCAGGTTCGAGTATAGAAAGTTGGGTCTCGAGATTGTCTCTCTTGAGGAAAATCGCTCTTGCATGCCCAAGAAACCCTCCATGGCGGAAGAAAATAAAATTATGGAGCATAAGATTCTATCAATCTGTTGCTTGAGCAAACTCTCACATGACAGAGGGATGAAATGATGGAGAATTTTTCCCACATCCTTCAACGCCTATCGATAACAACATACATGTATTCATCAAGCGACCACTTTGGAAGAACCTCTCCTTTCAAGGTACAATTCAATTTTGATATTCTCATATTTGAAGGTTAGATAGATGTGGATGCCCTAGAAAAATGGTTAAATATGCCAGAAGGTTATTTCTCTGTTAACAATTTTTCTGACAGGGAAAAGATCACCTTCGCACACTTTAAGGATCTCCCCCATGTCAAACATTGGTGGGAATATTATTAGGAGAAAATTTCCACAGAGGAGTTTGGAATATATGGGGTTGAGCCCAGTTGGGATTTTTTTGTGGATGCGATCAAGGAACAATATTACCCTGTTGGTAACTATGACGACCAATACATGAGATGGACCACACTACAACAAGAGAGGGGACAAACAATGTTGGAGTTCACAAATAATTTCCATACCTAGCGTACCAATATGGGTATCAAATACTCTGAGCAACACATGTTTCTGAAATAACATGGGGCTCTACATAGGTACATCCAAACTGAAATGGATTTCCTGGACATCGCATCCCTGGGAGCTTCCTATTGATATGCTGTCAAAATCGAGAAAACATTTAGACATCAGAACAAATGGGAGTTTGGGTCTGCAAATCCACAAAAAAAAAAGTATGATAAAGATGACCCTAACAAACAGCCTCTCGAAAACCAGTCCAAGCAACAAGAAAAGAAGGGTCACACGAAGACGAAGAAGGAAACTGGAAAGTGGTGTGATTTTCAAAAAATCCCTTAGCACAACACTGTTGAATGTCGCTCAAAAGAATCATTGATGGACGAGATAAAATAAAAGGAGTCGAACATTGATTCATAATCTAATTCAAAAAATAATGGGAGAAGAAATATCATCGATGCAGACCCCACTGCTACTGTCGCGATCACAACAATTCAAGGAGAAGAACCAACAAATTATGAAGAGGGGGAGTGCATTTTTCATTTATATATGTGGATGAATGGAACCTTGTTGCATTTTATTGTTGATAGCGGAAGCTAGAATAACATCATCTTAGTAGAGGCCATCAAATAATTGGGATTGTTGAAAACACCACACCCACAACCATACAACATTGGGTGGCTTTGGCAGGGACAAGATCCCTGTGTCAGCCAACAATGTTGATTTTCATATGACATCCAACCCTTCAAGGATGAGGTATTATGTGATGTTTCCCTACTGGATGTCTGTGATTTTCTTTTGGGTGAGACATATATGTGGAAGCGCCATGTTATTAATGAGTGTCGACCCTGTAGTGTCATTGTTACATTGGGGGGTCATCTCTATAGGATACCATAGGTAGTTCCAACTACTGTCCCACCTAAACAATGTTGCAAGGTATCTCATACTACAAAATTTATCTTCTTCACAATTTGTTCAAAAGGTGACCAGAAGAACGTTGCAACCACTACAGCCTCAAACCAAGCACTTTCTATCCAACAAAAGGAGTTCAACAAGATTGAAGCAAAGCACAAAGATTCTTTCTATACACAGTCATCTCATGTAGCCAGACTGGTTAAAATTTTCCAACCCTTCCAAAATTAGGTTCTCAACAACCTTCCAAAATCCAAGCAACACAATGCGTTTTTCGGTTCCTAAACTTCTGGGGCCATTTTGAAGGCCTAAACTATGTTTTTTTCTTGAATGAGAGCCTTAATGATTGCCAAAAACTTCGTTTGAGCCCCCAAAATGAATCTTATCGTCGATACCTTTCGAACGAGCTATCATGCGCTCCAAATGAAGTTCATATGCCAAAGTTATGCCCCCGGGAAGTTGATACACCAAACTACCCAAAATGGGGTCCACAAAATTGTTGGCTTTTCATCTTCCAAGGTTAGGGTTTTGGATCTTATTTATGTTGAAAAGGCCTTTGGAGCCTCATTGTAATAATCATCTTCTTGCAAATGTGAGTATCCGTCACATATCTTCTCAGAGATACGCTGCCACCATTCTAGCGAGTCTTTCACTCTGTATTTCTACAGTTTTGTACATTTTGCTCATTAATAGAAATTGTGTATTACTATATATCTGTGTCTCTTGTTGTATATCTGATATATCTCTATTATATTATTGGCTCTCTTGCAATATCTATGTATATTTTTGTGTTATATCTTCGCTCTAATTTCATGCTAAAAATAATCTGGATCAGTGGTATCAGAGCAGGCTGCCCTAGATCGTTTTTCAGTGCATGTCCCCGAAGAGGTCCAAGTATAGAAATTTGGGTCTCAATCTTGTCTCTCTTGAGGAAAATCTCTCTCGCACACCCAAGAAACCCTCCATGGAGAAATAAAATAAAAACAATGGAACACAATATTCTATCAATCTATTGCTTGAGCAAGCTCTCATGCGACAGAGGGACAAAATGATGGAGAATTTGTCCCACATCCTTCAATGTTTGTCGATAACAGCAGGAACATATTCATCAAATGGCCACTTTGGAAGCACCTCTCCTTTCAAGGTACAAGTCAATTTTCATATTCCCGTATTTGAAGGTTAGATAGATGCAGATGCTCTAGAAAAATGGTTAAATATGCTAGAATATTATTTCTCTGTTCACAATTTTTCTGACAGGGAAAATATCACCTTCACACTCCTCAATGCTCTTTCCCATGTCAAACATTGGTGGGAAAATTACTGGGAGCAAAGTTCCACATAGGAGTCTGGAATATATGGGGTCGAGCCCACTTGAGATTTTTTTGTGGATGCGGTCAAGGAACAATATTACCATATTGGTAATTATGACGACCAATACATGAGATGGACCACACTGCGACAAGAGAGGGGACAAATAGTGTTGGAGTTCACAAATAATTTACATACCTTGCACACCAAGCTGGGTATCAAAGACTCCTAGCAACATTTGGTTTTGAAATACCGCGGGGCTCTGCATAGGTACATACAAACCGAAATGGATTTCTTGGACATCTCATCACTAGGAGTTGCATATCGATATGTTGTCAAAATCGAGCATAAATTTAGGCACCATAACAAACGAGAGTTTGGGTCTGCAAATATGCAAAAACCAAAGTATGATAAATACATCCCTAACAAATAGTCTCCCGAAAACTAGTCCAAGCCACAGGAAAAGAAGGGTCATGGTAAGACAAAGAAGGACATTGGAAAGTGGTGCGATTTCTGCAAAATCCCCTGGCACAAAACTGTTGAATGTCGCTCAAAAAAATCATTGGTGGTCGAGATCAAAGAAAAGGAGTCAAACCCTGATTCAAAATCTGATTCAGAAAATAATGGGAGAAGACAGATCATCGATGCAGACCCCATTTCTACTGTCGTGACCACAACAATTCAACTAGAATAACCAACAGATCCTGAAGAGCGGGAGCACCTTTTTCATTCATGGATGTGGGTAAAGGGGACTAAGCTGAATTTTATTGTTGATAGTGGAAGCTAGAAGAACCTCATATCAACAAAGGTTGTGAAACAGTGGGGATTTTCGACAACACCACACCCGCAACCATACAACATTGGGTAACTTCGCCAGGGAAGAGATCTTTGTGTCAGCCAATAGTGTCGATTGTCATTCTACATCCAACCCTTCAAGTATGAGGTATTATGTGATGTTGCCCCGCTGGATTTTTGTGGTGTTCTTTTGGGACAACCATATATGTGGAAGTGCCATGTTATTTATGAGTCTCGACCCCGTAGTGCCATTTTTACTCTGGGGGGTCATCTCTAGAGGATACCAAAGGTAGTTCCAACTACTGTCCCACCTAAATAGTGTCTCAAGGTAGTATCACATACTTAAAAATTCATCTTCTTCACAATCTGTTCAAAAGGTGAACATAAGAACACTGCAACTAGAAGAACACTACAACCATTGCAGCCTCAGTCCAAGCACCTTATATCCATCAGAAACAGGTCAATAAGATTGAAGAAAAGTGAAAAGATTCCTTCTACACACAGGAATCTCATGTATCCATACTGGTTACAATTTTCCAACCCTTCCAACATCAGGTTCTCAATAACCTTCCACAATCCAAGCAACAGAACTTCTCCAGCAAGGTAAGAAACTCACCAAGATTCAGATTCAACAAATTCTTTCCCCTCTCCTCTGGTAACTCAATGCAATGGAGACCATTGATTCATAAGGAGGGAACTTACTATTTTTAGTAGTTTTTCGGTTCCTAAACTTCCAAGGCCATTTTGAGGGCCTAAACAACTTTGATTGAGACCCAAAAATGAATCTCCTCATCCATACCTTTCCAACGAGATATCATTTTCCCCAAACAAAGATCGTATTCCAAAGTTACTCCCCCGAGAAATTGATACACCAAACTACCCAAAACGGGGTCCACAAAATTGTTGGCTTTTCTTCTTCTTGGTTTATGGTTTTGGATATTCTTTATGTTAAAAAGGGAATTTGGAGCCTCATTGTAATAATCATATTCTTTCAAATGTGATTATCCATCACATCTCTTCTCAGAGATAAGCTGCCACCACTTTAGTGAGTCTTTCACTTCGTATTTCTACAATTTTGTACATTTCTCTCATTAATAGAAATTGTGTATTACTGTATATACGTGCTTCTTGTTATATATCTGATATATATCTGTTATATTATTGGATCTCTTACAATATCTATGTATATTTCTGTGTTATATCTCCGCTCTCATTTCGTGCTGAAAATAATACGAATCAGTGGTATCAGAGCAGGCTATTCTTGATCATTTTTTCAGAGCATGTCCCCGACGAGGTCCAAGTATATCAAGTTGGGTGTCGATCTTGTCTCTATTGAGGAAAATCACTCTCGCACACCCAAGAAACCCTTCATGGCGGAATAAAATAAAAACGACGGAGCATAAGATTCTATCAATCTATTGCTTGAGCAAGCTCTCACACAACAGAGGGATGAAATGATGGAGAATTTTTCCCGCATCCTTCAACTCTTGTCGATAACAACATGAACTTCTTTATCAATAAACCACTTTGGAAGAACCTCTCCTTTCAAGGTACAATTCAATTTTGATATTCCCGTATTTGAAGGTCAGATAGATGTGGATGCCCTAGAAAAATGGTTAAATATGCTAGAAGGTTATTTCTCTGTTCATAATTTTTTCAACAGGGAAAAGATCACCTTCGCACTCCTTAAGGCTCTCCCCCATGTCAAAGATTGGTGGTAAACTTTCCAGGAGAAAAGTTCCATAGAGGAGTATGGAATATATGGGGCCAAGCCCACTTGGGATTTTTTTGTGGATGCGGTCAAGGAACAATATTACCCTATTGGTAACTATGACGACCAATACATGAGATGGACCACACTACGACAAGAGAGGGGAAAAACAGTGCCAGAGTTCACAAATAATTTTTATACCTCACACACCAATCTGGTTATCAAATACTCTGAGTGGTATCTGGTTCTGAAATACCATGGGGCTCTACATAGGTACATCCAAACCGAAATGGATTTCCTGGACATCTCATCACTGGGAGCTTTGTATCAATATGTTGTCAAAATCAAGCAGAAATTTAGGCACCAGAACAAATGGGATTTTAGGTTTGAAAATCCTCAACAACCAAAGTATGATAAAGAAGACCCTAACAAATAGCCTCCCAAAAACCAGTCCAAGCCACAAGAAAAGAAGGTTCACGGGAAGACAAAGAAGGACACTAGAAAGTGGTGCGATTTCCACAAAATCCCCTGGCACAACACTAATGAATGTCACTCAAAACAATCATTGGTGGCCAAGATCAAAGAAAAGGATCCAAACCCTAATTCATAATCTGATTTAGAAAATAATTGGAGAAGACAGATCATCGACACAAACCCAACATATATTGTCGTGACTGAAAATATTCCACCAGAAAAACCAGTAGATCCTAAAGAGGGGGAGCGCCTTTTTCATTCACATATATAGGTGAAGGGAACCCCACTGCATTTTATTATTGATAGCAGAATCCAAAAGAACCTCATCTCAACATAGGTCATCAAACAATTGGGATTTTCAACAACACCACACCTGCAACCATACAACATCGGGTTGCTTCACAAAGGACGATATCTCCATGTCAGTCAGCAGTGTCGATTGTCATACGACATCCATCCCTTGAAGGATGAGGTATTATGTGATGTTTCCCAGCTAGATGTTTGTGATGTTCTTTTGGGCCAACCATATATGTGGAAGTGCCATGCTATTTATGATCCTCAATCCCGTAGTGTCATTGTTACTCTGGGGGGTTATCTCTACATGATACCAGAGGTAGTTCCAACTATTTTCCCACCTAAACAGTGTCTCAAGGTAGTATCTCATACTACAAAATTCATCTTCTTCACAATCTGTTCAAAATGTGAACAGAAGAACGTTGCAACCAATATAGCCTCAGTCCAAGCACCTTCTATCCAAAAGAAGTAGGTCAAAAATATTGAAGCAAAGCTCAAATATTCCTTCTACACACAGTCATATCATGTAGAAAAATTGGTTACAATTGTCCAACCTTTCCAACATCGGGTTCTCAACATGCTTCCACAAGCCAAGCAACAAAACTTCTCCAGCAAGGCAAGTAACTCACCAAGATTCAGATTCAACAAATGCTTTCCCCTCTCCCTTGATAACTCAATGCAATGGAGACCATTTCTTCCTAAGGAGGGAGTATTGAACCAGGTGGATATCGGTGGCCATCCACCTATTCCAACGTACTCAAAACATTTTGTTGGAAACTTATTATTTTTAGCAGTTTTTCGATTGCTAAACTTGGGTCATTTTGAGGTCCTAAACGATGTTTTTTCACGATTGAGAATTGCAATGACAACCAAAGGCTTTGATTGAGCCCCCAAAATGAATCTCCTCATAGATACATTTCCAATGATCTATCGTACGCCCCAAACAGAGATCGTATGCCAAAGTTACACCCCTAGGAAGTTGATACACCAAACTACCCAAAATGGGGTCCACAAAACTGTTGGCTTTTCATCTTCCGAGGTTATGGATTTTGATATTATTTATGTTAAAAATGACTTTGGATCCTTACTATAATAATCATCTTCTTGTGAATGCATGTATCCATCGCATCTCTTCTCAGAGATAAGCTGCCACCATTCTAGCGAGTCTTTCACTCTGTATTTATATAGTTTTGTACATTTCTCTCATTAATAGAAATTGTGTATTAATGTATATCTGTGCCTCTTGTTATATATTCCATATATCTCTATTATATTATCAACTCTCTTGCAACATCTCTGTATATTTTTGTTTTATATCTCCACTCTCATTTTGTGACTAACATAATTTGGATCGGTGGTATCAAATAAGGTTGCTCTTGATCATTTTTCAATGCATGTCCCCGACGAGGTCTAAGTATATAAAGTTGGGTCTCGAGCTTGTCTCTCACATGCCTAAGAAACCATCCATGGCAGAAGAAAATAAAAACAACGGAGAAAAATATTCCATCAATATGTTTATTTAGCAATCTTTCATGCGACAGAGGGATGAAATGATGGAGACTTTTCCCACATCCTTCAACGCTTGCCGATAACAATAGTCACATCTTCATCAAGAAACCACTTTGGAAGCACCTCTCCTTTCAAGGTACAAGTCAATTTTTATATTCCCGTATTTGAAGGTCAGATAGATGCGGATGCCTTAGAAAAATGGTTCAATATGCTAGAAGGTTATTTCTTTGTTCATAATTTTTCCAATAGGGAAAATATCAACTTCGCACTCCTTAAGGCTCTCCCCCATGTAAAACATTGGTGGGAAACTTACTGGGAGAAAAGTTCCAAAGAGGATTCTGGAATATATGGGGCTGAACCCACTTGGTATTTTTTTGTGGATGTGGTCAAGGAACAATATTACCTTGTTGGTAACTATGACAATCAATACATGAGATGGACCACACTACAACAAGAGAGGGACCAAACAATTTCAGATTTCACAAATAATTTCCATACCTTTTGCACCAAGATGGGTATCAAAGACTCCAAGCGACACCTGGTTCTAAAATATCGCGGGGCTCTACATAGGTACATCCAAACCGAAATGGATTTCTTGGACATCTCATCACTGGGGGTTGCCTATCGATATGCTGTAAAAATCGAGCAGAAATTTAGGCACCAAAACAAATGGGAGTTTAGGTATGCAAATAAAAAACAACCAAAGTATGATAAAGACAACCCTAACAAACAACCTCCTAAAAACTAGTCCAAGCCACATGAAAAGAAGGGTCACAGGAAGATGAAGAAGGACACTGGAAAGTGGTGTGTTTTCCACAAAATCCCCTGGCACAACATTGATGAATGTCGCTCAAAACAATCATTGGTGGCCGAGATCAAAGAAAAGGAGTTGAACCCTGATTCAGAAAATAATGGGAGAAGACAAATCATTGACGCAAACCCCACTACTACTGTCACGACTAAAACAATTCAACGAGAAGAACCAATAGATACTGAATAGGGGGAGCACCTTTTTCATTCACAACTGTGGGTGAAGGGGAAACCACTTCATTTTATTGTTGATAGTAGAAGCCAGAAGAACCTCATCTCAGCAGAGGTCATCAAACAGTTGGGATTGTCGACAACACCACATCCACAACCATACAACATTGGGTTCCTTCACCACATACAATATCTTCGTGTCATCCAACAATGACAACTGTCAAACGAAATATATTCCTTCAAGGATGAGGTATTATGTGATTCTTCCCTGATGGATGTTTGTGATGTTCTTTTGGGCCAACCATATATGTGGAAGCACCATGATATTTATGAGTCTCGACCCCATAGTGTCATTGTTACTCCGGGGGGTCATCTCTACAGGATACTGGAGGTAGTTCCAACTATTGTCCCACTTAAAAAGTGTCGCAAGGTAGTATATCATACTACAAAATTCAACTTCTTCACAATTTTTTCAAAAGGTGAACAAAAGAACACTACAACCACTATAGCCTCAATCCAAATACCTTCTATCCAACATAAGAAGGTCGACAATATTGAAGGAAAGAACAAAGATTCCTTCTACACATAGTCATCTCATGTAGCTAGAATGGTTACAATTGTCCAACCCTTCCAACATCAGGTTCTCAACAACCTTCCACAAGCCAAGCAATGTAACTTCTCCATCAAGGAAAGCAGCTTACCAAGATGCAGATTCAACAAATGATTTCCCCTCTCCCCCAAGAAATCAATGCAATGGAGACCATTTCTTCCTAAGGATGAAGGATTGATCTAGGTGGATACTGGTGGCCACCCACCTATTCCAACTAACTCAAAATAATTTGTTGGAAACTTCTATTTTTAGCAATTTTTCGGTTCCTAAACTTCCGAGGCCATTTTGAGGGCCTAAACGACGCTTTTTTGTGATTGGGCACCTCAATGATAGTTGAAGGCTTTGATTGAGCTCCCAAAATTAATATCCTCATTGATATATTTCCAACGAGCTATTGTGCACCCAAAATAAAGATCTTATGTCAAAGTTACGCCCCCGGGAAGTTGATACACCAAACTACCCAAAACGAGGTCCACAAAACTACTGGCTTTTCATCTTCCAGGGTTAGGGTTTTGCATCTTATTTATTTTAAAAATGCCTTTGGAGCCTCATTGTAATAATCATCTTCTTGCAAATGTGAGTAGCCGTCACATATCTTCTCAGAGATAAGATGCCACCATTCTAGTGAGTCTTTCACTCTGTATATTTACAGTTTTGTACATTTCGCTCATTAATAGAAATTGTGTATTATTGTATATCTGTGTCTCTTGTTATATATCCAATATATATTTGTTATATTATTGTCTCTCTTGCAATATCTCTGTATATTTCTTTGTTATATCTTCACTCTCGTTTCATGCTGAAAATAATTTAGATCAGTGTTCATATGTTTGAGGATGATATGTCACACTAAAATTAAGTTGTGTGCTCAAGGATTATTGGAAACTAGTCCAAAACCTTCACGTAAACATTGAACCTCTATCTGAAATGATATTTTACAAAATTCCATGTAGTCTCACTATATTGTTTATAAAATTCTTGTTAATTTTGGTTCTTGATAGATGTTCTTTACTAGAATAAAATGTGAACTCTTTGTCAAAGTATCCACTACGAATAATATTGAATAATGTCTTCTTGATCTCATATGAAATCCCACTGTAAATTCCATCGAAATCACTTCCCATTTTTATTATGTTATTGCATGTGGCTGCAATAATCCTGTTGGATGTCAATGCTCTGTCTTTACTTTCTAACATTCCATACCTCTAGCTACGTAATATGCTACATCCTTCTTCATTCCACTCCAAAATAATAGAAGTTTTAAATCCATGTACATATTTTTCACTCCAACATGAGACATATACATTGTCATGTGTACTTCCCCGAGTATCAACTTATAAATTTGTTCATTTGTAGGTACATAAATCCTTCTGTGAAATCTCAATAATCCATTATTATCCAAAGTATACCCTTCATACTTGGAAATTATCATTACTTCATTTTCTAATTATGTCTTTACTTCTACACACCATGTGTCCCTTTCTTGTATTTTAAGTATATTTTCTCTAATATTCATCCGTAAAGGCAATGTTGAGAAGATCCAAGGTCTTCTACTCAAGGAATATACTACCTTATTTAACTTTATTTTAATATATGTTATGTAAAAATCATACTCACTCAATAATTTTGACCATATTCTCTATCCATTATAGTATGTCTTCAATTGAAATTTTCTTCCTACCATGTGTCCAAATCCTTAGTACATGCACTACTACAACAATTTCTAATTCATGTTTCATGTAGTTCTCTTCATGATATCTAAGGTTTCTTGAAGCATATGAAATCACCCTATCTTCTTGCATTAGTACTGTGTCAAATCCTTCTTTTAAAGCATCCGTACAAACTAGAAAATCCTAAACCATATCCAATACCTTTAGTATGGGAGTTGTCATCAACATCTGTTTAATCTTGTTGAATGCTTGTTCACATTCCTTCGTTCATATAAATTTCTTATTTTTCTTTTGTAATTCCTTATTAATATTTACAAAATTTTAAAAACCTTCTACAAATATCCTACAATAACTAGCCAAACCCATAAAACTATGTACTTGATGTATGTTTGTAGGTGCTATCCATTCCATAATAACTTCTATTTTTGTTGGATCCGTAGAAAATCCTTCTCCTAAAATGATGTAACTCAAATAATAAATCTCTAATTCAAAGACCGAACCTTTAGAAAATTTATCATACAACTTATGTTGTCTAAGACACTGCAACACTAGCCTTAAATTCTCTTTGTGCTCCTCTAATGTCCTTGAATATATCAAGATATCATCCAAAAATACTTGCGTGAAGTAATCAAGGTATTTCCAAAACACCCCATTCATCAAACTCATGGACATAGTTGGTGCATCTGTTAGCCCAAATGGCACCATTGCAAACTTAGAATGACCAAAAATCATCTTAAACGTCGTCTTAGGGATGTATTCTTCCCTAATTCTTAACTAATTATATCATGATATCAAGTCAATATTTGAAAATATAGTTGCCCCATTTGATCAAATAGATCATAATCTTGAGCAATAGATAATTATTTCTTATTATTGTTTTGTTCAACTATTAATAGTCAATAAAAAACTTCCATGATCCATATTTCTTCTTACAAAGATCATCGATGCTCCCCATGATGATATACTAGGATGAATAAATCACAAATCTAACAATTCTTGGAGCTACATCTACAAAATCCCATGGTTTTCATATAATACAAAGAATTCAATATAGAATCAATTCTTGGTTTGTGTTTAATCGTGAACCCCATCTCTTGCTTAAGCAGTGGTCCAAGTAACTCTTCTGGGAACACATTTATAATTTTTATAATATAGGATGTTGAGACTATTCATTGTATCCTATTTCTTATTCATAGACATTACAACATACTCCCTTTCTAATACTTTTCTCCAGTCACATCATTGAAATAAATCCTAAACACACTCATATATTGGTCATTGCTAATATTTAATTTGCATCTTAGGAGTCGCATTTTATAAAATAAAATCATTTTACCCATACAATCCTGCTTACTACCCTCATGGGATTCTAACCAATTCATACCTATGATCATATCATAGAATCCTAAGGTGGTTGTGTACAATGAAACTTTGGTAACACATATCCCAAGATCGACTTTGCAATTTTTAACTAACTACCCTACCCCTTGTTTAACACAAGAGGCCATTTTGACCTGATTAAAATCCTCTTGACTGCTTTCCATCATCCCACATTTAGATAATTCATTATATGAAATAAAACTTTAGTTTTATCCTTGATCTACCCATAATGAAAAATGTATACCATTAATCTTACCTATCATCTTGAACATTATCGATTGATTCTCAGCTTGGTGATGTTCACCACTACATGGATTCTATGGGATTTAACCAAATCGCTAACAATGACTTGTCTCTACTCCTAAACAACTCCTCTTTGTACATGTGAACACACTCTCTGGAAGTGTTTCTCTCTACATGTATAACAACCCCTCTTAGGAGGTTGTCTCAAACTCCCAAATTGTGTAAATGTATACCCACTACTATGCTAAGTATGTTGCGGTCTAGCACCACCCTCCAAATCGCTAACAATGACTTGTCTCTACTCCTAAACAACTCCTCTTTGTACATGTGAACACACTCTCTGGAAGTGTTTCTCTCTACATGTATAACAACCCCTCTTAGGAGGTTGTCTCAAACTCCCAAATTGTGTAAATGTATACCCACTACTATGCTAAGTATGTTGCGGTCTAGCACCACCCTACTACATTAGTGGCCTTTGACAATCTAATGGAAATATCTAGGTATCCATCATGTAACGTACATAATACCCTTTATGCACTTTGAGGATACATAGTACTTCTTGAAACCACCAATTTCACTACAAATTTGTTTCTTGGATACCTTTCCTCAATGTCCTACTAATAATGATTAATACATTCAAGCATGAAAATGTATAACTATGAAAGAATAATAAATCATTCAGTCATTATGAAACCATAAATTATAATTGTAGGCATGCACATGCCAATAAAAATGAACAAACCATAAAATAATAAATTCCATGACATAAAAAACATTACTTTAGCACAATTCACAGGTAAATTCATGAACACTTATCTTTCTGCAAATTGTCCACCAACTAGTTGTAGAAGTAGGACATTCCACCCAACCACACACTCCCTATTTCACCCATTCTCTCTCTAATGAATACCACCCCTACACTAAGGATATGAAACCACAAGGGTGAATTTTTCCTACAAATCATTGTAATTCTCTTATCATAGCCTAATTCCCAAGTTCAAAATCAATTTCCACCTAAAAAAGTCCCAATCCACAACCCTCTTTCCCCATCANCCACCCCTACACTAAGGATATGAAACCACAAGGGTGAATTTTTCCTACAAATCATTGTAATTCTCTTATCATAGCCTAATTCCCAAGTTCAAAATCAATTTCCACCTAAAAAAGTCCCAATCCACAACCCTCTTTCCCCATCAACCTACATAACCTAAGGAATGGGATCCCCTTCTCTACTTAGAAGTCCCTTGGTCTATCCCACTTCCCTACAAGGATCCAACACAGGCTAGCTAGGAAATCTCACTACTGGGATTCCAAGGATTATCCGTTGTAGCAAAATTCCTCAATGAAAACAATTATAATTCCATATAATAACAATTCTCTCATAATTAATGTATGTATATTTCCATAACTCGTTTATAGTAGGTCTATGGTCATTCTAACTCAAGGATAAACCCTATCAAATTCCCCCAACATAATGTCAATTCGAGTTCTCACAAATTTCCCAGTCAAAGTACAACTCGAACTCTCACAACATTCGATAATTCAAATTACAACACCAAATAACTTGAACAAAATGAAGATTTGAATTGGAATGGTGGTTTGAATAGATTTCTCATTCAAACCCCTGATACTTTGAATCCCCTGATAATTCAAACTCTCTAGTAATTCAAACTTCTCCCAAAAACATTTCAACTCTCCTCCAAAAATATTCAAACTCTCTCTCTCTCTCTCTCTCTCTCTCTCTCTCTCTCATGGTCAAAAAAGGCATAGATAAAATTTCACGTGGGTGAGAAATCATGTGTGTTCATGGAAAGCATTGTTTATCCTCTCTTATAACTAATCCAAAGGATTAAGGAATTCTAACTAAGCAAGGTTAAGGACTTGGGATTATCAATAAAATAATATTATTTTTATTTATCCCTCTAAGTCCCTTTTCTTTCCCTTCTTGTGCATTCATATCCACCCATTCTTTTTTCCTTCTCCTTCAAAAACTTGTGAAATACCTTTTTTACTATCATTCAATGTACAATTTTACACATTACATCATTCAAATTTTATCCATGAATCATATACTTACACAATATTAATTTGGGAATCAAAACTTTGGTATTACATTCCCCTCCCTCTATATTTGTCACTGTCCATGGTTCACATCACCACTATACACAACAATGTTTACATCAAAATGATAAAACAAATGTGGATATGCCTCCTTCATTACATCCTTCAACTCCCACATTTCTTCTTCAATGTTATAGTGTGTCCATTGGACCTTTACCATCCCTATGACTGTGTTCCCAAGCACAGTGACCTTCATGTTTCTACCTGTACCTATACACACTTATTGTACCTATAAGTATCCCTCTAGTTCCACATGAATCAAATCCCAATTAATGACATGGTGAGGATCATGTGCATATTCTTTTAACAATGACACATAAAACACATTATGAACTTTTATGGTAATAAGTATTGCAAGCATGTATGCAACAATCCCTATCATATCCAATATCTCAAATGGAACACAATATATGGCTACCAATTTAGCGCATATCCCCAACTTCAATGAACTTTTCTTTGGTTTCACTTTCATAAAAACATGCTCCCCAACTTTAAATTCCTTTGTATTCTTCCTTTATCTGCATAATTCTTTTGCTAGTCTTGTACTTCATTTAAATTATGTTTGATCTTGACCATTTTCTCTTATGTTTCTCTAAAACATTATGACCTAAGTACCACTATGTCTACTATATTGTCCCAACTAACTGGAGTATTCCACTTTCTACCATAAAATTCCTCTAATAGACTCATCTTCAATGGACATTGATATCTAGTATTGTACAAAAATTCTACTAAATGCAAGTAATCCTCCCACTTGGATGGCTTATCCATCACATACATTCTTAAAATGTCTTCAATCACTTGATTTAATCTCTCTATATTCCCATCTATTTGTGGATGATAGGTTGTACTGAAGTTCATATTTGTATAAAAAATCTTGAATAATAATTTCCAAAAGTTTGAGGCAAACTTCGAATCTCTGTTTGAAATAATTGTGTTAAGTATCCCATGCAACCTAGCAATCTCTTTCAAGTAAATCTCTACTATATTATTTATCTTGTGAGACAACTTAACTAGAATGAAGTGAGCATCTCTGGTTATTTTTTCCACCATAGCCATTATTTAATCATGTTGCCTCACTTTCTTAAGAAACTTAGTATTAAAATCAATAGTTGCCACTTCCCATTTCTACTCTAGAATTGGTAATAATTGTAGCAAACCAACTCAATGTATGTGATTATCCTTTTCTCTTTGATATTCCATACACCTTAATCAACCACATCCTTTTTCAATCCTGGCCAAAAATATTGACTTGTTACTGCTACACTTGTCTTATGATAACCAATATGTCTGTCATATGCAATAATATGAATTTATTTTAATACAATCTTCCTTAATTCATAATAATTAAGGATTTAAAATTTATTTTTATGCATAAGAATTCCATTATCTTCCAACTTATAACCCTTATACTTATGTTGTACATTCTCTTGTTGCAATCCTTATTCTATCTGTATATAGTGCTCATAGGTAACATCCTCAAGAATTTTTTTCCTCAAATTAGATTTTCACATACTAATGGTTGTCGCATGCATTGCATGTATTCTTGTATTGAGTGCATCAACAACCTTGTTCCCCTTACCTCTAATATGGTTAAAATTAAAGTCATATTCACTAAGAAATTCTAGCCATCTTGTTTTCTTGACATGTAAAGTATGTTGTTCAAATAAACATTTCAGGCCATTGTGGTTTGTTATTAACTCAAACTTATCCCCATCAAATAATGTCTCCACATATTTAGTGCATGAACTATTGTAATGAGTTCTATGTCACGTGTGACATAATTCTTTTCATGCTCCTTATGCTTCTTGGATTCATAACAAATCAGATGTCCATTATGAGTAAAAAATCTACCAAGTCACTCTTTGCAAGCATCTATACATGCCATAAAATATTCATTTGGATCAACAATATTAAGAAAGGTCCACTAATAATAAATTCATGTAACAACTAGAAGCGTTCTTCACACTTTGGTGTCCATTCAAATTTATTTCCCTTATGTTTTAAAGATGTAATTGAATAAGAAATCTTGGAGAATACTTCTATGAATCTTCTATAGTATCCAACAAGCCCCACGAATGACATTTCCTCAGCTATGTACTTAGGTGTAGGCCATCCCCTAATAGCTTGAATCTTCTCTATATCTTTACTATCTGTTCCTCAAATATCATGTGTCCCAACTAATGAATTTTCCTTTGATAAAATGAACACTTGCTTACCTTAGCATACAACTAATGCACTCTTAACACTTGTATTACTAACTTCAAGTGATCTTCATGTTCATCCTTTGAATTTGAATAAATAATAATGTCATCTAGGAATACAATGAAAAGCTTATCCAAGTAGTTTCTAATTATTCCATTCATTAAGCACATGAAGGTGGTTGGTGCATTTTTCATTCCAAATGGAACCACTATAAATTCATTGTCCATACCTATTTTCTAAATCTATCTCACTGATGTATTCATCCTTTATCCTCATATAATGGTAGCTTGATCACAGATCTATCTTCGAAAATATATTTTCTCATCTTAATTGATCAAATAGATCACCAATTCCTTTTATAGGATATTTATTTCTCATAGTGGTCTTCTTCAACTATCTAAAATCAATGCACAATCACAAAGTCCCATGTTTCTTCTTTACAAACATTACTAGTGCTCCTGAAGGAGAGACACTTGAGAATATGCACCCCTTATTTAACAATTCTTCTAATTGCATTTGAAACTCCTTCAATTTAGTTGTACTTATTATGTATGCGTCCTTATATATTTGATAAACTCCATGCATAAAATTAATAAATAAATCAATATCTCTTTTTGATGATAAACTTGGTATTTCCCCAAATACATTTTCATACTCCTATAGCACTGGAAATTCCTAGAGATTTGGACTTATGCACTTTCTTATATCTTCCACATGATCTACATACAACTAGCACACTTTCATGAAGCAAATCTTCAGCTGGAAGGATGAAATATCCCATATAGAAATGGGTCTAGGAATGCCTTTCATTGTTCTATGCTTTGCCTCTTCATCAAGACAAGTGAAATTATTATTATGACAACCTAGGACAAAATGAGTGCATCCAACCAGTCCATTACAATAAGAACATCATATGAACCAAATGGTATTATGTTGAGGTCTACAACAATGCAAACGCCATCCATATCTAATGGGAAACCTTTGACAATATCATTAATTTTCCTTTTTAGTCCTAGTAGCCAATTGAACCAACCATGATTTATCATTCATACTTCTCTCTAAATGAAATATTTATACCAAATTAGTGGCGATGTAATTATGAATTTCTCTTGACTCAATTAAAATTGCAACAATTTGATTGGCAATTTTACTTTCAACCTCAATCATGTTTGACTAATGATCTATTTGTCAACTTTCCAAGGTAGCATATATTTTTGGTATGTTTCTACCCACATCTTCCACTGTAGTTTCCTCCTGAATATGGCACACATTCCTCATTCTACATTCCTTTTGAGGGGAATCTATATACAAATGGTCTCCTTTGCATCCCTAACATTTTATTAGCTGCATTTCCCTTTTCCCCAAGGATTTTGTCATCTTAGATCCACTATGATCTGGTTGGATTTTTTGATATGAATTAGACTTTTTCTTGAATAAAGGAGGTTGAAATCCCTTCTTCCTCTAATATTTATTGTCATTTTTCTTATCTTTCCAAGACATCTAAAAATATTCTCTACCTTTGTTTTTGTCATACAAGTATTTGACCTTCATGATTGTCTCTTAATCAAGAGTATTAGGTTCATCAAATTGAATTTTATCTTTGTAAAATGAAAGAAACCCACTCAAGAACCTCTATATTTTCCACTTTACGTCTTTAATATAGCTAGCATACCTCAACAACTCGAAAATATTGTTCTCATATCCTTCCATGGTCATTGTAGTGATCAGAAATATATTGTTTCTACAACTACTTATTGATTTTCTTCCAAGAAATCTTCCTCTCATTGATGTTCTTAACTTGCTTCAACTAGTCCCACCAAATAGAATATTTTCCTCATATGTTGTGTAGGGTGATTCTAGCTTATAGATTGGATGAATAATTATGTAGCTGAAATTAATTTATTTTTCCCAGTGACTAAGATTCAACGTCCTCTCCCATCTTGTTTCCACCATCAAATGTTGGTGTCTTCATCTTCCTAATATTTATTTGTAATTTGTTTTTCTCATATCTTCTCCTTTGATTTCTAAATTAAGACACTTCTGAGCTACTATGTGATTCTTCAAACACATATGGCTTCCTCACTTAATGTGTTGATGAGTAACGACACCTTTGACTTTTGATATCAGTTCTTGAGTTCTTGGATCTTCCATGGTTTTCTCTTCTTGAATGGAGTCTACCTCTTTCCCCATAGCTAGAACCTGATCTATTTTTCATTTTCTTTTGAAAATGATTTAATTTATAGAGTGGTTGAGTATTCAGTTGATTTTGATTATCTTGAGCTTTCAATATCCTCTCATTACCATCTCTATATATTTTCATCTCCTTATAGCTTCTACCATCTTTAATGACTCCATTGTCTTTCTATGCCCATTAGACTCGGTCACTTCTATGTTGATATTTAGGCCTCTAACTTATTCTTAATGGATGTAAAGTCCCTATCCATATTCTATGTCTCTTCTTCAATATGTTCTTCTATTATCTTATTTAATTTCCCTTATTGTATCTCTGAATTTGCAAGAATCATGCGTACTAATAAAACTATTAGATACATATCAATTCCAATTTTGTAGCATTTTATTTCAAAAGACAATAACTATGCACTTCATCAGTTTTATCAAATCAAGGCTACTACCCTTTTTATTCTCAATTTCTAAATTATTTTAAATAACTTTTCCAATATCTGAGCCTTCAAAATTATTCCCCTCAAAATTACCCTTCCAATGACTACACCCATACCCAATTTGGGTTTCTAAGCTAGAAGTTATGGCTCTATACAATCATTTCTCCCCGTGGAAATCTTATCAAACAATTAGCCTACAAATTGCAGTTTTGCTCAATTTTGTATGGAGCTAGACTCTACAATCTAGGAATTACACAAATTGTGCGTCTGCATTCTCTAACAAGAATTCAATTTTGGAATTTGAGCCATCATTACAACAATTTCCATCTTCAAGGATACTTCCTTGATTATTTTCCCTAAGGTATTTCATTAAAAACTTGACAAGGAAACTAAAATTTCTCCATGTATAAGATGAATTCTATCCCATGCATCCCCGATTCTATAACCAATAGCTATAATACCATATTGTAACGTACCCAATACCCTCTGTGCATTTCAAGGATATGAGGTACTTCTTGAAATTGTCAATTTCACTGCAAATATGTTTTTCTAATACATTTCCTCGTTGTCATGCTATTAATTAATTAACAAATGCAGACATGGTGATGCATACTTATGCAAGAATAATTAATCATTTAGTTGGAATGGCACCATAAATTATAATTGTAGGCTTACACATTCAAACATAACTGAACAAACCAAAAAAATGATAAATTCCATGACACAAATATCATTAATTTAGCACAATTCATACGTAAATTCATGAACACTTATGATCTAGATTATATTGATAAGGAAATGGAACACACACAGAAATATAGAGAATACAACAATACAATGAAACTCAACTTCTATTAATGATTGAAAGAGTAGAATACTAAAGAACACAAACTGGCTAGAATGATGGTATCTTATTTATGAAGAGGAAGAGATGTCAGTTGCTCTCATTCACAAAATTATGATTACAAAGAGGCTGAAAAGGGAATTTTATCATGAAGCATAAAAAACAAAGAGGAAAAAACCCGAAACATCAAAACCCTAACCCTTGAAGATGAAATGTCAAAAGTATCGTGGGCCATGAGGTGGTCAGGTGATACGTCAACTTCTCGGGGGCACAAATTTTGCACATTCTTTGTTTGGGGTGCATGATAGCTTGTTGAAAATAAATATATGAGGATTAAATTTTTTGGCTATGTCTAAGGCAATCCCAAACCCCCTGAATGTCCAAAAAACATCGTTTAGGGCCTCAAAACGACCCTAGAAATTTGGGACCTGAAAAACCGTATAAAAACTACCAAGAAGATAGAGAACCATTGAGTCGGTGGAAGAGGTGGGTGGCCACCGATATCCACCTATATCATTCCTTCCCCCTTAGGAAGCAATGGTCTCCATTGCATCAAGTTCCCTCATCAGATGGGGAAAATTCTGTTGAGTTTGGATCTTGGTGAGCCACATGCCTTGGTGAAGAAGTTCTCTTTATTTGATGAACCGATAGATATATATGTGATGTTGTCATGTGTCTTTCATCTATGCATCCATAATTTGATCAACTATAGCTCGCTCAAGGCAGTCAAGGTTGAGTTTTTTAGGGGCCAAGTGCTCAACTACCTCTAAGGTGTCCATTAGAGGTGGAAAATATGGGAGAAAGAGCTCCACATTAAAGACTGGATATAGGCCAATGAAAGGGGGAATACTTAATTTGAAATCATTCTCACCTACATCCTTGGTTATGGTGTAAGGCCCATATCGAAGTGGGAAAACATTGCTATGGGGTCCTACAAGGTGCTCTTTCTGCAAATGTAACCAGACCTTATCACCAACATGGAACTTGTGTGGAACCCGATGTTGGTCATGTCACTGATTGTACTTGGAATTGGATTTATTCAATATGTCATGGACCTATTGGTGTATGTGTTGAATCCATTCAACAAATATAGTTTCCTTATTATCCTTAGTTTGAGCACAGGAAGAGCTACATCAATTGGGGCCAATGACTGGAACTCAAAGCACACCTGAAAAGGGTTGTGGACAATAGAGCTATCAAGGGATCAATTGTAGCTATGTTGAACATAAGGAAGAATCTCATCCCATGTGCAGGGATGTTTGGAGTTGTACAATATCAGGATATGCACAATCATCATGTTGACTACCTTCGTTTGTCCATTGGTTTGGGGGTGGAAGGTAGTTGATTTGGTGAGCATGGTGTCCATAAATGACCACATATTGGACCAGAATACTCAAGAACCTGCTATCACGATCTGAAATAATAGTCTATGGTAGCATGTGTTGTAACATAGTCTAAATTTTTCATAAAATTTAAAGTTTGATGAAAGAAAGCTAGGTTTTATCAAAGTTTTAGGTTTATGCAAATAAATTTTAAATAATATTTTGATCTAGCTTAGTTTAAAAATATATTACAAAAAAATTATTTATTTTAGTTTTAAAGGCTTTTAGTTGTTTAGAATAATTTGATTTAGTTTTTATTTATTAGTTTAGTGTTAAGTTAATTTAATAAAACATTATTATAAAAGTTTATTTGAAACTTTATAATAATTTAATAATTTAATGTTATATGGTTGTATTAATAAAGTGTCTGGTTTATTTCAGTTTGATCATGCGCCCTCCTCGCATGTCCGACATTTAACAAAAGGGAGGCGAGGAGTGAAACTCAACCCAATTTAAAGAACATTTGATGTGTCACGCATCCAAAAATTTCATCCTCGTCCTATGGTTACCTTAACCATACCCAACCCCCCGCAAACAACATTGGATTGACACATGTTCTAGATGATGACAGCAGGTGGAAAGGTAAGAAGCAAGTTTTTATTTAAATTTATTCATTTTTCTCACCAATCCAAAGCCGCCACATGTTCAACTAAATGTCTAAAAGGGGAAAAGGTAATTTCATTAGTTATTCAGGGTGCCCTTTGTCCCCTACCCTCTTTGGCTTATATATTGACAAACTTGAAGAGTGGTTAAACTCATAGGAGGCTGATGGTGCTCTTTTGGGTGATTTTGTGATAAGGCTTCTTTTGTATGCAGATGGCCTTATTTTGATTGCTAAATCCGCTCTTGGGTTGCAAGAACACTTAATTTCTCTTGAGTTCTTTTGTAGTACAGTGGGAATGCAAGTCAATACTAGAAAGACGAAAGTGGTAATTTTTTCTAGCAAAAGAAAACATAAGCAACATAAGTTCTACTTTGAAGGAAACACCCTTGAAGAAGTGGTAGATTACAAATACCTCAGAATTGACTTCAACAAAAATCTAAGTTGGGAAGACTGCAGAAAGAAAAGAACTTTGGGAGGTTGGAAAGCGTTCTATGCTTTTCAAAATAGATGCAGAGAAGCAGAGCTATGGGATTGGAAAACTACGCAAACTCTCTTTAGGATTTTAGTGATCCCGGTGGTTCTATATGGTTGTGAAGTGTGGGCCAACAACACATCTGACTTGCAGTGGAAACAAATTGAGAAGATTAAAAAACGCTTGATCACAAACAAGTTTAAAATTAAAAGTTCAGTCCCTTATGATATCATGTTTAGTGAAATGGGGGTTGCTCCTATTGAAGAAATTGCTATGGTGCGTCTCATAAGATATCTAAAAAAAATTCAGAAAATGGAAGACAGTCGGTGGCCTAAGGTTGTCTTCAATGACATATTGTGAAAAAGGAAGGAGACGTGGATGCGACAAAATATTAAATGGCTCAGTAAATGGGATATCCACTTGAACAAGTTCCCTACGAACAGTAAAGAGATAAAGGATTTTTTTATTGATAGGTTCCACAAGAAAACTTGGGATAAAGGGATCGGGAGAAAGAAAGAGTATTACATTGAAGAGTTTAACTCCACATACAATCATCATCAAAAAGCATACATCGGGGCCAATATATCTTGGAGAGCCAAAATACTTATTGCCCAATTAAGAACCAATTCCCATCAACTCCGTTGTGAGACTAGGCGTTGGAAAAGACCAAAAGAAGCTTGGGAAGAAAGGATGAGTGTGTTCTGCACCTCCGGAAAGGTGGAAACAGAAAAGCATTTCATTTTAGAGTGTGAAGCTAGCTCTTGGAATGACTTATTCAGTGAGGGGACAGTGGATAAATTAGGGGATCTCATCATCAAGTTGAACAATAAAAGGACTAAATTGTTGAAATCAATGTGTGAGGCGGTCTGTCCCATAGGCTATTGTTAGCCTCGTGGATGTTAAAATTACTTCTTCTTCTTCTTCTTCAAGAATTTGCAAAAAAATTTAGAAGCCGACAATGCAGTCAAGTTTACCAGCATGCCATTCCAGCTTGAACGCATCCTTCAAGTACACTTTTCCCTAGTAATTCAAAATATTTCATTCCTTTACCTTCTTCTTTGTTAAAATGGAATTATCTGAATTGATCAAATTAAAAAAGACAACGACTGTAGAAGAATATTTGGTTGATAAAGATAAATATATATTCGATCTAGTTTTATCATTTAACTCTTTTGAGATACACCAACAAGCAACCCATAATTTTATGGATTTAGTTGACCACTATCATGACTAAGAATATGATTTAGTGAAAATTTTGGTGCCCCAAGTATACAATTTCCCTGAATTCATGGTCGTGTGCACTGTGGATTACATTCCCTTTAAGAGAGTTATAATTTCCATAGATGGGTATGTGCTCATCGAATTGACTCCTAAATCCATCACCAAGATGTTAAGGTGGCCATTAAAACCTAAGAGTGAAATATTAAATGAGATTGTATCATCTAAAAGTTTTAGAGAATTAAATCCTAAATATAAAGTTTCCCTATTAAATTATATTTGTGCAGGAATATTGATGTTCCTATAGCTAATGTTTCTATTGAATCTATTTTGTTTCCTGAAATTCCAAGAAAAATTATCTCCATGATTTCTATAATTTTGGGAAATAATAATGACCTTGTGGTTGATGAGTTTGTGTTGGGGATTATGGTATCAATTTTTCCAATTACAACCAAACCCATGACCAAATTCAATTACGCCCAATTCTTAAGTTGATCAAATCCATTATTAATTGTTAGACTTTGAGTCTCTTAGAAATTTTGGATACCAATATTACCTTGTCCACCTCTTTTTGTTTTCTCAATCCTTTCATTTTTTACATCTTGGGATAAAATTCAAAGATGAAATTGGTAACCCAACTTCAGTCATTTATTGGAATTCAATGATTAGGAAAAATCCTCTAAATGTTGGATTCTCATAGTATATTGACCATTTTATGTCCAAAGCTTACCAGATCATACATAATGAAATCCTCCCTAGAATCTTCCCTGAATGCAAAAAATTATTACAGTTGAGCCCATATAAGAGAGTGGAAGATTGGTACATCTCTGAGAATTACACCGAAATCAGATTCTATGGTTCTGATCTTCCACCTTTTCTCTTACCTGTTTTCTTGACTCCCAAAATCTTTGCACTAGAGTACATTAGATAAAGATTAAATTATGATGATATACATTTTGTATCAAGAAAATACAAGGCCAAATTTAAATTGAAAAATGAGGTTGGACCTTTTATTGTCAATATGAGATCAAAATTATAGGTAACAAAAAAGGTTCTCTCAACTATGGGATTTAAACAAGGAGAAGAATGGATATATGAACCTCATTCGGTGATTTCCTCA
>SNQJ01S0012647.1:89641-103472 GCA_010110895.2 Picea sitchensis
TACTTATCATATAAAGAAAAAGAGGTTTTTACCCTGTATGGGTTTCCTCGAGAAATATCTGTCTCTGCGTTTCTCATATATGTGTGACTGATGCTGAATGTGCCTTTGTTTATTTCCCTGCATTAATGTGATCATCATTCAATGTTTCTGCAAAGAGTTTAAAAGAAACATAATTGTTTAATCACGGTAACAACTGATTCACCCCCCCCGCCTCTCAGTTGTCCAACACCTATATCATTCCTTCCCCCTTAGGAAGAAATGGTCTCCATTGCATCAAGTTCCCTCATCAGATGGGGAAAATTCTGTTGAGTTTGGCTCTTGGTGAGACACATGCCTTGGTGAAGAAGTTCCCTTTATTTGATGAACCGATAGAGATATATGTTATGTTGTCATGTGTCTTTCATCTATGCATCCATAATTTGATCAACTATAGCTCGCTCAAGGCAGTCAAGGTTGAGTTTTTTAGGGGCCAAGTGCTCAACTACCTCTAAGGTGTCCATTAGAGGTGGAAAATATGGGAGAAAGAGCTCCACATTAAAGACTGGATATAGGCCAATGAAAGGGGGAATACTTAATTTGAAATCACTCTCACCTACATCCTTGGTTATGGTGTAAGGCCCATATCGAAGTGGGAAAACATTGCTATGAGGTCCTACAAGGTACTCTTTCTGCAAATGTAACCAGACCTTATCACCAACCTGAAACTTGTGTGGAACCCGATGTTGGTCATGTCATTGATTGTACTTGGCATTGGATTTATTCAATATGTCATGGACCTATTGGTGTATGTGTTGAATCCATTCAACAAATATAGTTTCCTTATTATCCTTAGTTTGAGCACAGGAAGAGCTACATCAATTGGGGCCAATGACTGGAACTCAAAGCACACTTGAAAAGTGTTGTGGACAATAGAGCTATCAAGGGATCAATTGTAGCTATGTTGAACATAAGGAAGAATCTCATCCCATGTGCGGGGATGTTTGGAGTTGTACAATATCAGGATATGCACAATCATCGTGTTGACTACCTTCATGTGTCCATTGGTTTGGGGGTGGAAGGTAGTTGATTTAGTGAGCATGGTGTCCATAAATGACCACATACTGGACCGGAATGTACTCAAGAACCTGCTATCACGATATGAAATAATAGTCTATGGTAGCCTATGTTGTAACATAGTCTAAATTTTTCATAAAATTTAAAGTTTGATGATAGAAAGCTAGGTTTTATCAAAGTTTTAGGTTTTTGCAAATAAATTTTAAATAATATTTTGATCTAGCTTAGTTTAAAAATATATTACAAAAAAAATATTTATTTTAGTTTTAAAGGCTTTAAGTTGTTTAGAATAATTTGATTTAGTTTTTATTTATTAGTTTAGTGTTAAGTTAATTTAATAAAACATTATTATAAAAGTTTATTTGAAACTTTATAATAATTTAATGTTATATAGTTGTATTAATAAAGTGCCTAGTTTATTTCAGGTTGATCATGCGCCCTCCTCACATGTCCGACATTTAACAAAAGGGAGGCGAGGAGTGAAACTCAACCCAATTTAAAGAACATTTGATGTGTCACGCATCCATAAATTTCAGCCTTGTCCTATGGTTACCTTAACCATACCCAACCCCCTGCAAACAACATTGGATTGACACATGTTCTAGATGATGACAATAGGTGGAAAGGTAAGAAGCAAGTTTTTATTTAAATTTATTCATTTTTCTCACCAATCCAAAGCCACCACATGTTCAACTAAATGTTTAAAAGGGGAAAAGGTAATTTCATTAGTTATTCATGGTGCCCTTTATCCCCTACCCTCTTTGGCTTATATATTGACAAAATTGAAGTGGTTAAACTCATAGGAGGGTGATGGTGCTCTTTTGGGTGATTTTGTGATAAGGCTTCTTTTGTATGCAGATGACCTTATTTTGATTGCTAAATCCGCTCTTGGGTTGCAAGAACACTTAATTTCCCTTGAGTGCTTTTGTAGTACAGTGGGAATGCAAGTCAATACTAGAAAGACGAAAGTGGTAATTTTTTCTAGCAAAAGAAAACATAAGCAACATAAGTTCTACTTTGAAGGAAACACCCTTGAAGAAGTGGTAGATTACAAATACCTCGGAATTGACTTCAACAAAAATCTAAGTTGGGAAGGCTGTAGAAAGAAAAGAACTTTGGGAGGTTGGAAAGCGTTCTATGCTTTTCAAAATAGATGCAGAGAAGCAGAGCTATGGGATTGGAAAACTACGCAAACTCTCTTTGGGATTTTAGTGATCCCGATGGTTCTATATGGTTGTGAAGTGTGGGCCAACAACAGATCTGACTTGCAGTGGAAACAAATTGAGAAGATTCAAAAACGCTTGATCACAAACAAGTTTAAAATTAAAAGTTCAGTCCCTTATGATATCATGTTTAGTGAAATGGGGGTTGCTCCTATTGAAGCAATTGCTATGGTGCGTCTCATAAGATATCTAAAAAAAATAGAGAAAATGGAAGACAGTCAGTGGCCTAAGGTCGTCTTCAATGACATATTGTGAAAAAGGAAGAAGATGTGGATGAGACAAAATATTAAATGGCTTAGTAAATGGGATATCCACTTGAACAAGTGCCCTACGAACAATAAAGAGATAAAGGATTTTTTTATTGATACGTTCCACAAGCAAACTTGGGATAAAGGGATCAGGAGAAAGAAAGAGTATTACATTGAAGAGTTTAACCCCACATACAATCATCATCAAAAAGCATACATCGGGGCCAATATATCTTGGACAGCCAAAATGCTTATTGCCCAATTAAGAACCAATTCCCATCAACTCTGTTGTGAGACTGGGTGCTGGAAAAGACCAAAAGAAGCTTGGGAAGAAAGGATGAGTGTGTTCTGCACCTCCAGAAATGTGTAAACAGAAAAACATTTCATTTTAGAGTGTGAAGCTTTCAAAGACAACAGGGATAACTATATAAATATCTTGACATCTAGCTCTTGGAATGCCTTATTCAGTGAGGGGACAATGGATAAATTAGGGGATCTCATCATCAAGTTGAACAAGAAAAGGACTGAATTGTTGAAATCAATGTGTGAGGCGGTATGTCCCATAGGCTATTGTTAGCCTCATGGATGTTAAAATTACTTCTTCTTCTTCTTCTTCTTCAAGAATTTGCAAAAAAATTTAGAAGCCGACAATGCAGTCCGGTTTACCAGCATGCCATTCCAACTTGAACCCATCCTTCAAGTACACTTTTCCCTAGTAATTCAAAATATTTCATTCCTTTACCTTCTTCTTTGTTAAAATGGAATTATCTGAATTGATCAAATTAAAAAAGACAATGACTGTAGAAGAATATTTGGTTGATAAAGATAAATATATCTTCGATCCAGTTTTATCATTTAACTCTTTTGAGATACACCAACAAGCAACCCATAATTTTATGGATTTAGTTGACCACTATCATGACTGGGAATATGATTTAGTGAAAATTTTGGTGCCCCAAGTATACAATTTCCCTGAATTCGTGGTCGTGTGCACTGTGAATTACATTCCCTTTAACAGAGTTATAATTTCCATAGATGGGTCTGTGCTCATTGAATTGACTCCTAAATCCATCACCAAAATGTTAAGGTGGCCATTAAAACCTAAGAGTGAAATATTAAATGAGATTGTATCATCTAAAAGTTTTAGAGAATTAAATCCTAAAGATAAAGTTTCCCTATTAAATTATATTTGTGCAAGAATCTTGATGTTCCTATAGCTAATGTTTCTATTGAATCTATTTTGTTTCCTGAAATTCCAAGAAAAATTATCTCCATGATTTCTATAATTTTGGTAAATAATAATGACCTTGTGGTTGATGAGTTTGTGTTGGGGATTATGGTATCAATTTTTCCAATTACAACCAAACCCATGACCAAATTTAATTACGCCCAATTCTTAAGTTGATCAAATCCATTATCAATTGTTAGACTTTGAGTCTCTTAGAAATTTTGGATACCAATATTACCTTGTCCACCTCTTTTTTTTTTCTCAATCCTTTCATTTTTTACATCTTGGGATAAAATTCAAAGATGAAATTGGTAACCCAACTTCAGTCATTTATTGGAATTCAATGATTAGGAAAAATCCTCTGAATGATGGATTCTCATAGTATATTGACCATTTTATGTCCAAAGCTTACCAGATCATACATAATGAAATCCTCCCTAGAATCTTCCCTGAATGCAAAAAATTATTACAGTTGAGCCCATATAAGAGAGTGGAAGATTGGTACATCTCTGAGAATTACACCGAAATCAGATTCTATGGTTCTGATCTTCCACCTTTTCTCTTACCTGTTTTCTTGACTCCCAAAATCTTTGCACTAGAGTACATTAGATAAAGATTAAATTATGATGATATACATTTTGTATCAAGAAAATACAAGGCCAAATTTAAATTGAAAAATGAGGTTGGACCTTTTATTGTCAATATGAGATCAAAATTATAGGTAACAAAAAAGGTTCTCTCAACTATGGGATTTAAACAAGGAGAAGAATGGATATATGAACCTCATTCGGTGATTTCCTCAAAGATAATCTCACATGGAAAAAATCCTTATAAACATCAACACAAAGCACAAGTGGAGTTGATGGAAAACCATAATAGCTGGGAATATGTACAAAACATTTTGTAAATTTATGGTAAAGTACCTGAGCTACCTGCAAAATATCCAATGACAGAGACTCCTTAGAAGTTTGAGAAGACTTATAAAATAAATACTGTAGAGTTGACTTCAAATAATTCAGGGACATAGGAAGAAAGATCATCCAAAAGACAAAAGATGGAGGGACTTGATGAAGAGGAAGATACAAAATTATAGGAAGAAGTAGCATCGATGGACAAAGGACCTGCTACGATTGTGGAAGTATCATCATCAGAGAAGCCCAAGAATACAAATATTCCAAGTGAAATAGAATCATAGAATACAAATCAAATTAATCAAATTGATCATGTTCATCATTTCATGGATATAAAGAAAATGGGTGCAAAGATCAAACCAAACATTATCCCTAAAATATTTGAACATGATACATCTCAAACCAGAGTGATATCGATTGTGGATTATGAGAAGGGGAGATTGAATATAGTCGTCATGGAGCCAAGGAACAAAAAAATGTGACAAATGTTTCTATTGATCTTAATGCACTTCATCCACTAGATAAAATGGACCTACGTAGACAAAATACATAATTGTTGAATAGGGATGTGATGATATCTAACCTAGGAATAAAGAAGTTGCAGGTTATAAATGATAAGCTCAGAACTTAGCTTAAAAATGAGAAATTGATCATGTACAAACCCTAGAACTATAGGTAGTCCAAGCAAAAAAAGAACAACTTTTGAAGAAAATGATACAGATGGAAGAGCACATCGAATTGTATTGAAAGAAAATTGAAACTCTAATAGGAGGTCCATATTCATCTCAATAAATATATTCATTAGATTCAATAGTTGTATTATTATAAAAGCATTAACTGACTTGAACCTGAAGGGAGTTGAAATTGAAAAGTTGAGGAAAATAATTTCAACACAGGGTGAAGAAATAAATGACAAGGATAAAGTTATTGGAGAGTACCAAAAGCTAAAATATAAGATGCTACCAAACATGGAGAAAATGAAGAACAAGTTGTCAGGAAAACCCTATCTGATAGGGGTCAGACACATCATTTGGGATGAAATCATTAGTGAAGTTGGAAAGCTTTGGGACTACTTCAAGATAATAGATGATGATATTTTATTGACATATGAAGCGGATGGTGCTATAAATAAATCATTTCATGAATTAGGAACTAGACCTCAGGTTGCTACTCAAACTATCAAATTCCTAAATTCCAATTCCAAAGAAACATTGGCAAACAAAGGTGTCAGAGACAGAACTACAATGGTTATGGAAACTTAAAAGATTTTTACAAAAAGGAATTTGATACAACAAGCTCAAAATAAATGCATAATGGTGAAGATAAACATTGAATCTTTCACAAATTAGTTTGAGAATTTAGTGAATATGGGGTTACCTTCAACATGGGATGATAAAGGGAAGCTTTTGTCATATGAACACTACAGAAAAAATGTATTCATTGCTAGAGAAAAAGAGGATAAATTTCAAGGGATGGTTGATACTTTAAGAGGTAAGACCATTGTAGACATACTCATAGATGATTTCTATATTATATGGCAAACAAAAAAATTATTCTCAAATCCCCCTACATATGAAAAATACATAGAATTAGATATTGCATACATGAAGATGAAGTAATTCAGTTATCCATCGAATGAAAATTAGAATCATCTCATCTAGCTATTGACAGGATGACTCACCAAGGTAGTTGAATAAAATCAGGAGTTGTCTTCTCCAACCGCCCTATTGTCTAGAAGTCAAAGATCTTGTTGTATTTGAAAATCTAGGAAAAGGGATCGAATAATCATTTTGGTTACAATGTGATTTGTATAAATATATGTAAAAAACTCAATGTAAAGGGGGATCTTTTGGCCCAAGAAGATCAAATTTTAATAAAATTTCACAACTTTTGAGTAATTCAAATTTATGTGTATCGGTTCATGTAATTCTTGTTCTTGTTGTTTTCTCTAAGTTTAAAAGAATTCTCTTGAATGTATCTGATGTCATGATTGTGATAATTTAGTAAAAAAACTACTATTGAAAAGTGTGAAGGGGATCATTAAAGTTATAGATTTCTTCAATATACTGTGAGTATTAAACAAGACCCGTGAATATTCCTTTATGCCATTTTGAATGGAATCAGATTATTCCTTTATGTTCAAATTATATTTTGGTTCAAATACACATTTTTGTTACTGTTTCTTCTATCTGAAAGTTAAAATAATATGTATCCAAGGATACATTGTTTTATATTTATATTTTGTTCTTCTCACTTCCTCTTTCATTTATTAAAAAAATTAATTGTCTGGAAAAATAGAAATTATGCCCTCAAAACTTGATATTTAAGCTTTAAATATTGGTAACTAAGGACCTAAAGTAAATCAACAAAATACTTTGTTTTAGGACAAATCAAATAAAACAAAACCAATCAATTTTATGGAATCCTTGGCATAGTTTCCTAGCCAGAAATATCTCAAGGGTTACACCATTCTTTTGGCGTTGTTGTCGAGGACCGAATTAAAGAAATTTAACTTTTCCCTGGGTAGAACGACAATAAAACCTACTCTTTGTTGGTGAACATGAGTCAGGAAGGATAAAATATTTCACCTGGTGACTCCACATTTTCAATCCTGGCATCAAGAAAGAAAAACAGTAGGGCTAATTGATCCAAAAATCCTTAGATGCCAATATTAATCTTTAAAAACCCATTTTAGCATCTAACTTGATTTAGAATAATTCTTGATCGTGTTGAGGTGATTTGCAGAAAAATGATGATGTGTTTATTATCCAAAATCTCATAAAATGATGATTAATTTGAAGAATTATGAGATAACACAATAGAAAATAAAAGGACTCAAATAAACAATAAATGATCACATATTTTACTTCATCTCCAAGTCCCCTTTAAACCAATGAGATTGCTTCTCATAATTTCAAAATGTCAAATTACAATACAAAATGAACTTACAAAACCAATTTTTGAATTCACTCTCCAATTTAGCTTCTCAAACTCAAAAACACAGTTTACCATTGAATTCCTTGTGACACTCTGAGAAAAATGAGTATAAAGTCGACCATATTCTGAACTGGCTCAATTTTACCCTCTTTACATGCCAAATGATGCACTATAGTGCTCATTAATGGAAATTTGGACTAATACTTTCATAGACAACATCTTAGCACAAAAATAACATCACCATCGTGCTCCTCTTGATAAAACTAGAAAATGAGTATAAACATGCCTATGTTTGGACAAAGTACCTCATGGCACACAAATCTATGCAGCACATAAACTTGGATTTCTCTTGGCACACAAATCTATGAATACACACTATACCTCCTCCTTGATATTTGTACCACCTCAGAATCTGTGCCTATCATTGGATGTGTCCTAGCACATTGGTTTTCATGCTTATAAATAGGTTGAGGTCGGTTGAAACCGTGGCTTGACCTTGGCGCAAATTTGGAATCAACTTAAATGAGTTTTGTTGGATTCCCCGTAATAAGTGGCACTCTTGGCATGATAGTGAGGGTGTTAGCACATTGTATGGAAATTATGGGGATAAAATCCCACCGGTTAGATGCGATTGTTTTAAATTGATTTTTGTGTTACATATGGTGGCATATATCTAGTAGGTTAGCGGATTTTATTACATTGAATATACCAGGGGTCAGAGCTTATTCCTCGACCCTTTATTTCCTGATGTATACATATTTCCAAACATAAATAAAATTTAAACCACATGACTATTAAGTCACATGTGATGGTATAATGGTAAGGCATTGGAATTACATGTGTGAGGTCAGGGGTTTGACTCCAATCGAACCACACAAATTTTAGTAAAATTTAACCATAGAAGACCAATGGAGGGCTACCACATGGCATCCTCTCTCATTGCTCCACTACAATCAACCAGGGCATCACGATCATTTCCACATGTGGGTTATTGGTCTTGGCTTCATGTTGTGTTGTATCACCTTGAATTCAGATGTATGGTGCAGTACCACATGGAACAAATGGTATTTACCAGTAGCTCCATATGGATATGCAGTCATGCCATGTCACTCTTCCGGTAGTGACATGTATCCTGTGACCTTTACTTTGAATTTTTCTACATTGACATGAACTTTGATAGATCATAGAATTTTGTTGGAAAATTTGGTTGTTGTCATTGATATCCCTTCTAGTCATGGGTTTTGGACGCCAAGATTGATAAAGGTATTTGGACATGAAGGACAATGAACATGCATATAAAACACCCACTGAATGGATAGGTAGCCACATCATGTTTTTCAGTGGTATGTGGCATGTCAAATAATCCCTCATGGTTGAAGAGAAATGAATTTTGAAGATGACAAAGTGAATTGAAGAAGTACATGTATTCTAAAGATAATTAAAGAAAAATTACAAAATAAAGTGTCGGTTGGCCCTAATGTTAAGGAAGTGACATAAATGGTATAAATAAACATCATCATGTTGATTTTATAAGTCGAATTTCAGAGGAAATAAGAGTAAAGGAGGCCAGTTTCAAGGGAGGATGATCTTTTGGTGATGTGTTCTAAAGAGTGTATTTTTGAGTCATCTTACCATTTTGCTATAACTTTTCTAGAACGATTCAGATGGTGAAATTTCTATGGTGTGAAGAATACATATCAAGGTACCTTTGGTAAAATTTCAGCTCTTGATTCGTTAATTATGGAGATACACTCTATGGAAGATAGGGTTTGTGACCAGTCGACTAGTCAATAAACAAGTGTTATAGGTAAAACAGTCATAACTTCTTCATCGAAAATCCAGTAGAAGTGCAGGACAAATTTCATTGGAAATATTCCGGACTGTAGTTTCTTGTGTGCAATTTTAGAATTGGATGTTAATTATTGAGCGTGGGGCATTGTGCGATTCCTCTACGAATGGGCAGTGAATAAAGTCTACCATTCTTTCTATAACCTCTTTTGGGAGGAGGATTTGGGAATTGAATAAATTGGAGGAGTTTCAAAAGAATACATTGAGTAATATTATGTGGGATCAAGGAAATTATAACAATTGAAGAATTGCATAAATTGAAGAAGTCTGAGGAAGCATTGCTCCGGGTTATGTGATGATTGGTTGATGGTGATGATTTAATGTAAATTTTATTATCTCTCATATATTCTTGGGTGGAAGAGGAAGGAGGAGAAAAGGATGGAGAGTTCAACTCTCTCTTGATTGGAGGATTATATCTTCCTCTTGAAGTTTTATCCCCTTTACATTTAGGCATGGCGCTACCTTTGGAAGTCATTACTTCCCCTTGAACAAAAACTATTGATTATTTCTCATATATTGTGCATGAATTGTATTGTGGTGTATTTAGTTGTAACTCTTATACTATTGTTCATTACTCATTGGACATAGTTGAATGGTTTAACTATAAGTTAGAAAAAAGTTTTAAATTGTGCAATCTTTGATTCACACCCCTCTCAATATCAACAATTAATTTATCGAGGCCCGGGTTACCTTGATTATAGTTTAACCTTTGGAAAGGAAGATCTATCTTGAAATGGAGTCAACATTCAAATGGGATTCCTGGTGACTGATGGAAGCAATTTTGAATCTTGGAAAAATAGAATGGAAACTTACTTGAAAGCTCTTGGAAAAGGCTGAGATGTTTTGGTTTCTCAGTTGCCGGGGATACAATGCTTTGGAAAAACAAAGACTCACTCGAAGGAAGAAAAAAGCAACAAAAAAATTGGTAATAGATACAATCCTGGATGGATTGGTAGATTCAGTGAAATCAAAGGTGGAATCATGTGAATGAAGCAAAGAGATTTGGGACAACTACAGAACCTTTGTAGGAAAAGCAGAAGAAGCAGAAGAAGGAAAAGAAGTTGAAGAAGATTACAACATCTTCGATTTCAAAGAAGAAAATAGAGTTCGGTTCTTTTGCTTTAATTGTGAATAAGGCGGTGCATGTTAATTTGAATGTCCTCATCCAAGAGTTGAAAAGAGATGACAATGAAGAAGAAGAAAATCATAGTAGGAATGATTCAACAGAAGATGAGAATCTTAAAAATTGAAGCATGTTGAGATTGAAAATATGAAGCTCAAAGACCGTGTAGAAAACTAAGATGTGAATTAGGTAGTTATGAAAAGATAATTGTAGCAATGAAACAATTGAAGACTTTGGAAACTGAAGAAACCATTTCCTTGAAAAAAACTCTACAAACCTATGGAAGAAATGTTCATGTAACATAAAAAAAAAAAAAAAAAAAAAAAAAAAAGAAGAAGATTGTGAGAAACTTGAACAAGAATTTGTCTCTGAGGAAGAGATTAAAGAAACTCTCAAGTGCAAAAGAATTAACACATCTTGGATGCATGGGTGAAACTTCATACCAAAGAATATGCAAATATAACAAGAAGGTTGAAGAAAAGAGCTACACCACGGTTGATGAGAAGTGGGCCGAGGATAGAAAGAAGAACTGATTACAAAAGAGATGAATATCAAAATACCTCCTACCTTCGGGAATCAAAGAAGCTTCAATCGTTATGAAGGAAACTACAGAAAGAGTAGATCATGAAGACCTAGATGGACTACATCACAAAAGAGGTCACTTACTCCAGGTATCAAAATTTCTTTCTTGGTCATTGTTATACTTGCAAAAATTTTTGGACATAAGGCAATTAATTAGAATCAATGAAAGGAACAAATGAAAACATGAATGTTGTAAACGGAAGATATGGAAATAATCATGGATTTTTCAGCAGAAGTTATAATTCATTTTACACAGTTGATGGACAAATATTGTATGCTACAAATGCAATTATCTTGGTCACAAAGCGATGTGTGCAGATATATAGTGAATGTCCTATGCCAAGCATAGTATGGAGAAGGAAAAGAGATTCCAAACAATGAATATTATTAAAGATATAATTGACCAGCTGAAGAATGTAAAGAAGAAGATGAATGGAGGCCCATGAGCGGTGGATGTTCTTCACACACACATGTGGATCAAGAGACAAATTCATCGGCTTGAAGAGAAGAAAGGGTGAAATGTTGCATTTTGGAGATGACTCATTTACCAAAATAATTGGAAAAATTGTAGTATTAGAGCTTGGAAAGAAAAAATGCAACAAAGATATTCTGTGGTTGAAGACTTGAATCACAATCTACTCAGTGTTAGTAAAATGTGTGATCAAGGATACCTCTTACATTGCTTCCGTGTAAAATGGAGAAAATAACTCAGGAAGTTTGGTTGCGACTGCAACAAGAAGATTGAACAATATATACATCTATACATGAAGAAGAGAGAGGATAAACTACACAAAGGATTCTAAGGAAGAAAATGTCCCAAAGAGACCAAAATAAGGATGAAGTATTATTGAGTTGCCACATGTTGGAGGCATTACTTTTCCATTGAACTTCGGGGGGAGCATCCTAACCTTTTCCATTGATGTCAAAGGGGAAAAGTGGGATCATGATGATAGAAGAACATGAGTGTTACCATCAATGACAAAAGAAATTGTTGGAGAGAAGATTGGTTGTTGTCATTGATGTCAGCCTAGTCATAGGTTTTGGACCCATGAGATTGATAAAGTTATTTGGACATGAAGGACAATGAACATGCATATATACAACACCATGAATGGATAGTATACATGCTGTTGTTTCCGGTGGTAAGTGGCACATCACGTGAATCCCTCATGGTTGAGGAAAATGAATTTTAGAGAGATGACAAAGTGAATTGAAGAAGGAAGTATATGTAGGTCCTGAAGATAATTAAAGATAATTAAATAAAAAATTACATAAAATAAGAAAGTGTTAGGTCGGACCTAATGTTAAAGGAAGTGACATAAATGGTATAAAATAGTCATTATACATTGATTTTATAATCCCGAATTGAGGAAATAAAAGTATTAAAGAAGGCAGGTTTCAAAGGAGGGATGGACATAAGATTGATAAAGGTATTTGGACATGAAGGACAATGCATGCATATACAACACCATGAATGGATAGTATACATCATTTTTTTTCCATTGGTATGTGGCATGTCCGTGGATCCTCATGGTTGAGGATAAATGGTACGAAGATGACAAAGTGAATTGAAGAGAGTACGTAGGCCACGAGAGGTGAATTAAGAAAGGTACAAAAATAAGAAGTGTCGAGGAGATAATTAAAGAAAAGAATTACAAAATAAGAAAGTGTTAGGTCGGCCCTAATGTTAAAAGGAAGTGACATAAATGGTTTAAATAAACATCATTATACATTCATTTTATATAAGTCGAATTTCAGAGGAAATAATAAGTAAAGAAGGCCGGATTTCAAGGGAGGATGAAGTATTTTGGTGATGTGTTCTAAGGTATGTTATTTTCAGGTCATATTACCATTTTTGCTATAAAAAAAATTCTAGAATGATTTAGATGGTGAAATAACTATGGTATTTAGAAGACATATCAAGGTACCTCTGGTAAAAATTCCAGTTCTTGATTCGCTATAATTATGGAGATACACTCTGTGGAAGATAGGGTTTGTGACCAATCCTGAAGCTAGTCAATAAACAGGTGTTCTGGGTAAAACAATAATAACTTATTCATCGAGAATCAAAATGAAGTGGGACAAATTTCATTGGAAAGAGTACATATAGTAGTTTCTTGTGTGCGAGTTTTAGAATCGGATGTTAATTATTGAGCGCGGAGCATTCTGTGCAAGTTCAATCTCCTGAATAGACCAGAATTGAATAAAGTCTACCATTCTTTCTATAACCTCTTTTTGGGGAGGATTAAAGGAGTGAAAATTGGAGGAGTTTCAGAGAATACATTGATTAATATTATGTACAGGATCATAGTACTCCAAGAATTGAAGAATTGCAGAAATTGAAGAAGTCTCAAGAAGCATTATCAGGTACTATGTGATGATTGGTTGATGGTGATGATTTAATGTAAAGTTTTATTATCTCTCATATATTCTTCGGTGGAAGGAAGGGGCAAGGATGGAAAGTTCAAATATCTCTTGATATTGGAGGATTGTATCTTCCTCTTAGAGGTTTATCCCTCCCTTTACATTTGGAAGTTGTAGCTACCTTTGGAAGCTGTAGCTACCTTTGGAAGTCATTACTTCCCTTGAACAAAAACTATTGATTATTTCTCATATATTGTGCATGGTGTATTGTGGTGTATTGGTGTAACTCTTATACTATTGTTCATTGCTCATTG
>SNQJ01S0012648.1:0-28712 GCA_010110895.2 Picea sitchensis
AACCTAAAAATGGGTTAAGTGACCTAGAAGATGAAAGTATAAATAAGAAGCTAGGATCTCTTGTAAAATGTACATTTGGTGAGAATCCTTTTTGTGGATCAATGGAGAGCTTCTTGTGGATATGTTTTGGAGTATTGATGGAGGGCTTCTTGTGAGAGAATTTTATTGGTATGGATCTCTTGAGCATGATTGAAGATCTATTTTGAGGAAGAGAGCGAGAGGAGGATCTCATGGACGCATCAAAGTTTCAGCAATGTCAGAGATCTTGATGGCAAAATTCTCGAATTTACAGAAAACCCTATTTTCTAATGCCCACGCGGGCTGTCTGTGTATAGGGTGCATGTACATGTGGGCGGGCTATGTATAGGGTGGGTGTACACACGGGCTGACTGTGTACAGGGAGCATGGACTGAATAACCTCATGGAGATTTGTGTTTGAGCTGGTGTCAATCTCTTGGATGATGAGGCAGGTTCCAAATCTACATTCTATGGCCTCAGATCTATCATTAAGACACCGGTATGGTTACATTATTGTCTTGATAGATGCTATTGTTTGATATGTTTTGAATGCTTAGGGAATTCTTCGTATGGCTTCTATGATGTGGCTCAGTTTGGTTGATTTAGTTGATGGAGTGAGCAGCACTCTTGTGATTCAGTAGTGACATGATTTCTATGGTATACTAGTTGTTTATACATGATTGAGATAGCATTCATATTGATTTGTTGTGGAGCATGAGCAAGCTATTGGAGAGCTTGGATGTGTTGTGACTAGTTGTGGGTCAATTTGGACGGTGGAAGACAGAAGAGAAAATGATTGCAGGTTGCAGAGGATCTAAGCATGTGAAGAAAAGAAAAACCCTAGTTGCTCAAAAGCATATGCTTGTTGCATTATACACTAGCCACATTCACACGCGAGCTGTGGTGAGCTAGGGCACATGCACACGCGGGCTGCACTATTGACAGGTCGTGTACCTATTGACAGATTGATATCTATTGAGGATTGTTGCCTCATCTTAGTTGGTGCTGAGAATGTAAGATGAGTCTTGCATATAGAGCCGGTGCTCTTGTAGATTTGTACTCTATTCAGTTGTTGCTGATAAACCCAAGGATTGTAGTCCATAATAAAAAGAAAATTGTACATACATCTTGTGTTATTTGTGTTCATTGTGATGATGACTTGTTGATGATATATTGTTGATATATGTTGTTGATATGTGCCTACATCTAACTGGTTATAAATGATAGGAATGGGTAATGAATAAATGTTGAATGCTAATTGATGAGTTTTTGTGCAAGAGGGAAGTTTTGGGAAAAATATCCCCACACTCATTCACCCCCCCTCTAAGTGTGGTAGTTGTGTCCAAAAAATCTAATCCAATGAAGGAATTGCAAATCAAAGTTTATGCTAACACTCTCCCATCTTCTATTTCCATGTTCATGAAAAGGGCTGATAAACAAACCCTAACTGAGAATTTTGAAGAAGCCAAAATGATAGAATTCTAGATGAAAGGGTGTAAAGAAGGCCAATTTTCTTTAGTTAAGAAAGAATCCCAACCTCCTCCCAGGAGAGGACTCCTTTTGACTAGACCGACAGGGAAACAAGCATAATAAACTCCCAACAAGGGTAATGGAGACATAGAATATCTACAATACATGGTTAAGAAATTATCAAACGAGATCATAGACATGAAGAGAAATGCAGGGGAAGGAAACCAATGCCAAAGACCCTATAAACCTTTCTTTAAAAGGAACCCACCGTTCAAGGCAATTGAACCTCCCCCAACTAACTTAAATATCAATCTAGGGAATGTAGCATTTGATTATTTCTGTACGTATAACCAGGAAAACCACTCTGAAAGAGACTTCCCTCAATGGGTGCATGCCCTTAATTTGATGGCCAATCAATTTCTAGATGAATTCTCCTTGACCGAACAATCAAACAGTTGAGTTATGAATATTGTTGACCAGGAAGAGATTGATCCACCATAAGATACATCCATGTTGATATGGGATCCCGACCTGATCATGCCTTCTGAAAACCTGTTTGAGTCTCAAGAACCACCTGTCGAGGTCTTGGTGGTGCAAACGCACAGTAAAGGTCCACCTGTCTCAAAAGATATTGCTACTACCCAAACTTTGAGAAACAAGACAACTCTCAATCACCCGAAAACACCTTTCTTTCCCAGTAAAAAACCCATAAGCATCCATACCTTAGAATCGCCCAAAATGGATTACAACGTAGTTGAATATTTGAAGAAGTTAAGGGCTAGTATATCAGTCATGCACATATGCAGGATCCCTTAGTAGAAGGACTTCCTGCTACAAGCTTTGAACTCAGTAGAAAACCCTACGACTGGAAATGGTCAGGAAAGAAATCTATCTTCCACAAACCCAGTAAATAAACCAACCGTGAATACATGTTCGGAAGATAAGAAGGGGAATCCTTTTGTCCCACCTTTCCTCTTAACGTTCAAAGTTTTCAACGGGAACCTCCATAATTGCTTGGTAGATTTAGGATCATCTTCCAACGTTATTCCCTTTTCTATTTGCAAAAAATTAAATGTTGTTCATCTACAAAGCGATAAACATGTGATATAGCTAGACAGGACCCAGGTCAAAGTCATGGGGGAACTCAGAGATGTAATGATCGGAATAGTGACACGTCCTAGGTTTGTGCAAGTGATTGACATCATCGTAGTAGACATCCCAGAGGCCTATGGGTTATAACTAAGTCGATATTGGTCTGGGAAGTTAAACCGGTACTTTAACATAGACTGGGCACACCTTTGGCTACCACTAAAGGGATACAATAATATGATCAGAATCGATAGGGAGAGATATCTAAAACATACAGTCACTGATCTAGAAACCTTGAATGAACCCTCATCGACAAATTTCCCTGTGTTGGGCAATTATTCCTATGATTCCCACTTCGGAAATTTTGTTCCTCTCTTATCTGATGTCCCTATCACTCAAAACTCTGAAATGGTTTTTCAAGAGAAGTCATCGATACTGACAGAAGACACCCTCTTCTGCAAAGACCCTGTGCTAGAGATTACAGAACAAAAGATATGAGAGCGAGAAAGTAATAAGGAAGAGGAAAAGGGAGATTGTCGTTCACAAATTTGGACCTTATAATTTGATGGATCTAAATCGTAGGAGGGATCAGGGGCAGGGTGCATCCTCATTGATCCAAAAGGTGAACATCATTTCCTGTCCTGTAGACTAGAATTTGAATGCACCAATAACATCGTTGAGTATGAAGCTCTAGTATAAGGGTTAAATAAATCCATAGACTTGAACGTCAAAGAATTTAAATTTTTTGGGGACTCAGAGATTATTGTTAGACAAGTAAGGAATACTATACATTGCAATTCCCCGCACTTGAAGAATTATCAGCAAGAAGTGCATAGGTTAATGGAGCATTTTGAAGCTTTCAATATCACCACGATCCCCAGAGAAAACAATATCCTTGTTGATTCCATGGACACAACTGCTTCAAGGATGTCACCTCTGGAAGACTATGAAGCCTCTTGATTCACTATGGAACTACTCTACAAACCATTGGTACCTAACTATATCTTTAATTGGAAAGTCTTTGAATGAGATGAACAGATCATAAACTTCCTGACTAACCAAGACAATTTCAAAGATTTATTCATCGACGATGAGGTATTCCATGAGTAATCGATAGAAACTAATCCTCAAACAAGACAACCTATTGGCAGATCGAAATCTCACACCATCCCGAAGGGGATAGCTAATCTAGAAAATCTGTTTGATCTAAAAGAACATTTTAGGGGGCCTAAGAACGCAAAGATCGGTAACTCCTTTCCCCTGCATGAAACTATAAATCTCGGAACCCCAAAAAATCCAAAGAATGTGAATCTCGACAAGAATATATCTAAAGAGGAAAGAAAATCTTATCTCAAATTGTTCAGACAATATCAAGATGTCTTCGCATGGTCCTATAGAGATCTCAAAACTTATTATACCCGCATCATTCAACACACTATACCATTAAAACCTAAGGTGAAACCTTTCCAACAGAAGATTTGAAAGTATCATCCATCTTTGGAACCTCTCATGTATCAATAATTGAAGAAACTTTTAGATGCCAAAATCATATTCTAGGTTAGTCATTTCACCTGGGTGGAAAATATGGTCCCGGTGAGGAAACATTCTGGAGAAATTCGCTTATGCGTGGATTTTAGGAACCTCAACAGAGCTTCAGTAAAGGGAAATTACCCAGTCCCGCCAATGGAGCAACTTCTGCAGACCGTGTCTAGCTCGGAGATTTTCTCTCTACTAGACGGTTTCTCAGGTTACAACCAAGTCCTAGTTTTGGAGGAGGATCGCTTAAAAACTACCTTCTGAACCAAGTGGGAAACCTTCGCTTATAAATGCATTCCTTTTGGGTTAATGAATGTAGGAGTGACCTTCCAAAGGGCCATGGACATAGAATTTTGAGGACTATTAAACAAGTGTGTTGTAATGTATCTAGACGATGTAACTATGTATTCAAAGAATAGAGAAGAGCACATCCAACACTTAACTCAAATTTTCGAAAGGTGTAGGAGATATGGTATATCCTTAAATCCCAAGAAAACTATTTTCGGCGTAGAGGAAGGTAAGCTGCTAGGTCATATTATATCCCAAGCAGGAATTCGCATAGACCCAGAAAGGATTAAGGCCATAACTCAAATCTCGCTGCCTCATAACAAGAAATATATGCAGTCCTTTTTCGGGCAAATCAATTTTGTGAGGAAATTCACACCCGATTTCCCAGAAACTATCAAACCCTTACAAAATATGATTCACAAAGATTTTGAATTTAAGTGGGATGATGAATGAAAGGATTCTTTCAGCAATATTAAAACTTCTATATCCCAGGCCCCTTTGTTACGAAGTCTCGATTTCAATATGGATTTCTTCTTCTATACTTTCACCTCCAACCAGTCGTTAGCTGCAGTATTGACTCAAAGGATGATGAAAACAATGAGGCTCTAGTGTATTTCATGAGCACTAATCTCTAGGGAGCCAAACTTAACTATCCTTCTATTGATAAACAGGCCAATGCGATATACAAGGCAATAAAACACTTTAGGTCTTACATCCTCAAGAACCACACCAAAGTGATTGTGCCTCACCCTGCGGTAAAATCCTTGTTTACTTAGCAAGAGATGGGGGAAAGAAGAGGGAACTGGATGGCAGTTGTCCAAGAATTTGATCTAGATATAAAACCTGCCAAACTAGTTAAAGGGAAAGGGTTGTGTAAACTCGCAGCTAAAGCCCAGGACCAAGTAAATGAAGATTCTAGTTGGGAGAATGAAATGGAATTATGATGTGGTGAAGATTCATACATTTCACTAGGGATAGAGTCTTGGTATAAGAATTTAACTTATCTCCTACACCATGGAACTTGTCTAGAAAATCTCAACCCAATAGAAAGGAGAGCTCTCAGGTTAAAATATGCACAATATTGCCTCATAAATTTGGTACTATTTTGGATTATCTATGATGGGGTATTCTTAATATGTCTCGAACGTGAAGACGTGGACAAAGTTCTGAAGGAGGTCCATGATGGCCCTGCCAGTGGACATTTCGCAGGAAACACCACTGCTCATAAGATACTGAGAGTCGGCTATTATTGGCCCACCTTATTGAAAGATGCTCACACCTACGCATTGGGAGAGAGAAGAGAGAAGAAATCCCACTCCAACCAAAGACTGTTTCTAAGAATTTTGAGCAATGGGGGTTGGATATCATAGGGTAAATTACACCTAGCTCCTCGAAACAACACAAGTATATACTTCCTACCATCGATTATTTCACAAAGTGGGCAGAGGCCATCCCTATGACTCATGTAAACAATAAGGTGGTTATCCAATTCATAGAACAACATCTGTTCATAAGGTTTGGTGTCCCTGTTATTCTAGTTTTTTATAATGCAACTTATTTTTCTTCTACTTTATTGACCGAGTTTGCACTAAATAAAGGAATCATAATTAGATACTCCACAAATTATTATCCACAGGGAAACGGGGTGGCAGAATCAACCAATAAGAACCTAATGAGAATATTAAAAAAGACAGTTGCAGATAACCAAAGGAATTGACATAATCTACTCCACAACGCTCTATGGGAGGATAGGGTCACACCTAAGGAAGCTATAGTAAATTCCCCATACTTCCTGGTTTACGGGTAGGAATCCATTCTCCCAAATGGGATTTATCTTCCATCTCTTCAACTAGCCCAAGATTCAATGGGGATCCCTCATCGATCATACAACAAAGAATTGATACTCTTATCATGCTATAAGAAGAGAGAGAAAAGGATAAATCAAATTTTTTATCTAACCAATAGATAGTGAAAATATGGTTTGATAAGCATAAGGCCAAAGAGAAAATTTTTGAAGTAGGAGACTTAGTCCTAAAATGGGACAGAGAAAATGAGCCAAAAGGGAAGCATTCTAAGTTTCAGAATCTGTGGCTTAGACCTTTCCAAGTGGCTAAGAAGATTGGGGCAGGCACTTATCAGTTACAAAATCTGAGGGGGGAACCTGACACCCTCCCAGTAAATGGCCAAGCCCTCAAACAATATTTCCAATAAAAAAAAAAAATTTAAATTAATAAATAATAATATCTTGTTTTAGTGTTTTCATGATTGTGAAATACATTTTTTGTTTTCTTTTTCTTTCTGGATTTATGTGCTTTTGAAAGTTGTGTTTAGCAAGACAATGGTTGACCTTAATTCATGCAACATAGAGAACTTTGTTTTGAACTCATCGCTCACATATAACACAAGAAGCATCAAGGAACTTGTGGTTGCTTTGAGGGGTCCTCTATCTAACTGGTGCAAATGAACAACTTTGGAGAAATGTCAGAAGGGTCTTCTTAGTGCCCTGGTAAGACCTCAAGGAAAAGATGGAAATCTGGAAAGGACTACATGAACCTGGACACAAAGCTAGCAAAGGGTCCACCTAACCATCTCACTTTTCGAAATAAGCATACATCATCCTCTCTTACTCACTCAGGGTATCAGGCTGAAATAGAATGGACATTATCAAAAGAGTGATCAGTAGGAGAGGGCATGCATATATCTCTGTCAGGGCTATGGATGCTCGCTGGCAGCGGAGCAAGGTCTATGATGTCGGGGTGACTCCAATAGGGCTATGGACGCTCGCTGGCAGTGAGGCAAAACCAAAGCGAGTGAGTAAATGTAATAGGGCTTCATGCCAGTGAATGCTTTGCTAGACTTTTTTAAAAGGGGGGCATGAGTTAGGGTGACAGGAAAAGAAGGAGGAATAAAGGTTAAAACCCCATGGGCAGACTCGAAAGAATCAACCAAAGAATTTCAAATTGCAAGGGTAAAAGAGGCTCTGATTTAAAACTAGGAAAGGTTCTCCACTAGCTTTCATAGTAGCCGAGCATGAAGGAAGAACATATATTCTTCTTTCGCCCAGTGAATCGTTATTTGTTGAGCCCTCAATAGACCCTAAAAAGTGTACGTAAAATTTCACCTTTTTGGGTACCACTTGATCTTTTGACATTATCTAATATGAAGAATGTGTCCTTTTCTTATCATTATGTTATTCTCATTAAGTATTTAAAAGATTTCTTAAACATGCAAGAAATATATAACTTAAATAACTAAAGAATCGACATCCAAAACTCTTCCCAACGTGTTCACGAACTCAACATCGGAAAGAATTATAGGAGGAAGAAAATCACTCAGGCATACTGCAGATCGTCGATCCTCATCGGCGTCAGTGAAAAGATGGTTTTTTTCGCGAATGAACTTCACCAAGGATACCGCCGATGACCAATTCTCTAGGCATCGACGAAAAGTTAAAAGAATAACCGTTGAACAAAAATGAAATAATAATCGTCGATCGCCAACTTCTGAAATGTTTTCGGTATCAGGATATTGGAAGGATGATGACCCATAAATAAACTATGCGTTAGTTTTATTTCCGAAGGCCGACCCCCGATACCCACCCAGTATCGACAATCACAGTGTTAAGCTCAATTTAGTTCTTTCGACTCAAACAAAGTCCTGAGTCTAACCGTTACCCATAAGATAAGTTCTCAGTTAGTACCATGTATCCCGAGTCAGTGGTGCCACGTCGATACCATACGATGAAATCAATCAGCGTCGAAGGTTTTCTCAGGAGGATACTGACCCAAACATGCATAAGGATATCGTCTATTCCCGATCTGCCCACTAAGAAGACGATGTGATGGGACGTTTTAGCTCTGAGATACGCTAGATACGATGCATTTAAAGGTTAATCAATTCCATAATCTCACATTAGTTGCTAATTCATGTGAGAATCAAAAGGACCATTTGAATTTGTCGATACAGTGCATCTCAACTCCTGCGCCTCCGTCGTCAACCCACGTAGAATTTATTTGTAGAGATTCGATGGTAGATTGTTTTGAATTTCACCCATTACTCGTATTAACTAGTTGATACGACTAGTAGGATCTCTCCCGTTATATTCTTTTAATTCATTGGAAACAAGTTTATTCTGTGCGTGAAGGAATCTAGATCATCCAGAGGAGTCAGACAAGAAGTGTGAGGATATCTTTCCAAGGTCTAGTGAGTATAATAACAACAACTTAGCAAGCGTTACAAGTATGTACCGGTCTATGGATGTTTTATGCTTCATTTCATACATTTTATCCAATGTCACTCTGTACGCCTACCTGAAGATTATTTTCTATTGTAGGAACAATGCCTCTGAAGAAACACACCACCATGAAATCCCCAAAAGAACCAAAGCTACAAGAACCAGATGTGGGAGAGGGTGCCTCCCTAGCGATTGTTAGACAATTGGAATTTTCTCCAAAGCCAGTGCCCGTCATCAAAAAAACCACCAAGAAGGCTTTCGTTCAGCCTCGACCTTTGGAGACATAGAGGCAAACATTGGGACCAAGATGGTTTTCCCACGCTGGGAAGAAATTTTCAAGAAAATCAAGTGGGAAGAATTCCCCGAATACACCTCGCACAACGATTCTAATACGAGAAGACTCGACGATGAAGTCCTCTCGAATGTATGAAAGGCTTATATACACATGGTGGTGAGCAGGACTCTAGTATTCCCCTACATAGAACTATTGAAATGGCTTATTGATAACACTGACACACAAAGGTGTTTGATTAATGACGACAATGGTGGATTTGTCAGGGTTTTCCTTCCAGTAGAAGTGCAGAATTATTACAATCTCAGAGAGTCGAAAGAATGGTTGAATACTGATTTTGTTTTGAGCTTCTATGAGAAACACAACACCAGTAAGGTGATGGCTTCCTGGTGGAGAGAGGATAAAAATTTCACCAATCGGACCTCCGGCTGGTACCCAACGACCAACCTTAGAGAGCCTTACATCTATGTACTGGCCCTCCTTTGCAAATTGCATGGGGAAAAACATTGCTCCAGGTTTTCGGAAGCTTGGATGCCTCTAGCATATACTGTAGCCATTTCTAGAATAAGTTTTAACTAGGGTGCAATCATCTCCAAACAGCTGAGCACCTGCGTCCAGCAAGCTCAGACACCGAAAGAAGGAGAAACCCCGTCCTTTTACATGGCATCTTATCTTTTGGACATCGTCTATGCCAGAAATGATTTCACTAGAATGAACTTAATATGGCATACCTCAGATCTCTCGGTCCATGTTTATTTCAGCATCTTGTGGGAGAACAAGTACAAGAAATCCTACTCTCTCATCTGCGACCATTTTATAGCACACATTTATTTGTTGTTGTTCAAGAAAGGATGCCCAAGGTTGTCGGACGTAGCCAAAAATATTATATCAAAGCTTGGCCACTGGTATCTGGATGAGAATAATACCTACATCAGGGTTTTCAGCGCCACCAGAGCACCTCATCTGCTACCCGTATATGTCCTTGATCGACTAATAGTAGGGAAAATCTGTTATCAAAGCATCCTGCAAGGTTACAATGCTACTTTGGTAAAGGATAAGAAGAGGGCCTTCATACCGTACGTTTTTCATGTTGGTTTCTACATGGTGAAGGACACTGCTCAAGCCAAACAGGAAGGGTTGAACCAACTAGAGTTCCATTTCCAAACTAGCCTCTTTCATAAGCATGACCCGAAAGGTTTAGTCCTAAAGCACGCACCACATGTATCATCATGCTGGCCAGATGCGCATGATAGGTTTGAAGATGAAATCTTCATGAAAATGCTCAAGACTAGGAAGAGGTGATGGCAAGGATGGTTGGCCCCAAGGCAACTAGATTCAAGGCTATGAGTTGGGATGAGCAAGCAACAGTCCTGGAACAAACAGTTCAGGAGACCATTAAGACAAGAGAAGAAATAATATCAATCGAAGTGGTGGAATCTCCCCAGGGAACCATTGAAATGATAGGGATTGCCCAGGTAGCCCTGGTACAAGCTAGGAATTCCTCTAAAGTTTAATTTGTACAGGGAATGGGGTGACTCATGTATCAATAGGCCTAGCTATTAATGAAGTAAATGCAGGATAACCTAGACCTCATCATAGTGCCAAATATTTTGACCGAAAGCCCAAAATAAATCCCAGCAGGGGCGAGCGGCCATGATTCCATAAACCTTGGTAATAACAATGGGTCAAATGACCCTAATTCCACGAGGCCACCATTCGGATTGTCATCAAGTGTGACGATTCAACCAGAGGTGGGCCAAGTATTAGTGGAAGAAGTCATGCCTAATAATTTGAGTGAATTTATAAATATATATAGCGATGATGAGAGCCTAGAGACATCTCTCGTGACCCCTGTGCAGATCTAAGAAGAAAAGGGACCTGATAAGGCTACTTCGCATGATCTCAGGGTTCGAACCGAAGAGGCCCCAGGGAAGGAAATAGAAACTGAAATTGTTCATGACACGAAGAGGCCTGATGCACCAGATACCCGAGTAGACAATCTAAGAGACAATTCAAAACCAGATGAGTCAAAGGAAGGATCCCCACAAAAGTAAATCGACGTTCCAAAGACTGATGGACAAGTAAGTATCGGGTCTTTTCCTGACATCTCTATTTTTCTTAATACTCAGATCCATGATAAGAGACAGGTAGAGGCTGGGCCCCCAGAGTACAATGAGAAAGTTCAAGAATGTGATCTGGAACAAGTATACACCGTTGGAAATATGGGAAACACACTTACATGGGGTGATCAGTAGATTCCCAAACCGTTGAACGAGGTGGTTGATATCTATGTGATCTCCTATGATCGCAATAAGAGGGCCATTGTCCAAATAACCACAAGGAAAAGGAGAATCACGTTGGATCACTCCATCCTCATCACCACAGAGAAGGATTTGATAAACACAGAAAATGCCAGAACATCTAAGCTCATCGGCGTAGGCATGGTGATTTCAGATGCCACTCTAGACATATCTAAATGGGATGAAAAACAGTTGGTCATCGCCCTGAAGGAGTTAGAACATTTGCACCACCTGACTGAATACTATCAGGGCACCACTCAGACTGCGTTTTATCTGAGAAGAGAGTTCGAAGCGTCTTACAACAGGTTCACACATGAGCATCACCTATTCACAAAAAAGATAGCCAAGCTCTAGGAAGACACTCTCATGGCACTCACAACATGAAAGGATATGGAGCGGTGGCATGAAAGGGCACAACAATTTGTATAAAGACTCGAATACATTGATGTAGTCCAGTAGGGCTGAGATAAATAAGAACACAGCATTCAGATGTTGGGCAAAACAGTCTTGATCATATGAAGCGAACATCTGAGTATTAGGCTAAGATGTCACAAGAACCATACGGAGAAATTCAAACGGAATGGGCAAAATGCGAGAAACATTGGGGTAAAATCAACAAAGAAATGAAGGATATCGGACTCCCTGAGTTTGGAAACCCTGACAACTTCATCAACATGTGCGACATAGTCGAATCGCATCCCAAGAAAGATTCACTATGGGCCAAAGAGCTAGCCAAGTTGACCGATACAGTGCCATGACAAGTGCAAAGATTTATGGAACATCTGATGAAGGCTCAGACCGTGCTACAATGGTTAAACACCAGTCTAGTGAAGTACTGAGTGCATGCAATAGAGATCAGAGGATTCTACACGGCTCCAATGGAGCAGCACAGATTTCCATGGGCCCAAAATTGCGAGTATCTATTTATTAGTTAGCCAGAGTATGAGGAAAGTCACCCTTTCAAGTGATATCTCAAGTTGACTATTGAAGAAACTATTAGAAGAGGATGCCATGTGGTGAATTTTGTTGTGTTCAAACTACACTTAGACGTTATTTTCAGTTGAATTTTATGTTATAAATAAGAACATCGACCAATTATTTAAAGGTCGATGGTTGTTGCAATAAACTATTATGTTTTGGTTTTGTTAATAATCATTTCTGAGCTACCATTAATAGAGAAGTCCTTCTGGACTAGAGACAAGTTATTTTCATCAACTGCATGTGTGATTGGACATGGAGAAGAACTATTTCCTATCCTCTTTCATGAATGATGTTGTGATGAGTAAGAGCAATTAATTTTGTTGTCAAGTTATTTGGTGCAATGTTTTGTTGTTCTTTTCTTTAATGATGAAGATGAATCGTTGTGTTATTATGTGATGAATGATTATGGTAGATGAATTATTTTTCTTTCCATTATCATATTGCACATGTGTTTTATTTCTAGTAATTAGTATCTCAGACATTAATTGGATTGTCACATGGTTAATGTATTAGTACTAGGCCTGTGGTATAAAATTGTCGTCTGCATGCTTGAGAAACGGGTTATCCCAAGCTTAGCCTCTTCCCCAGTATCTTAAAAATTAATCATGTTTGTTACCAAGTTGGTTTATACCGGCTTACATATCATATCATTCCCACCCAAGAGAACATACAAAAAGAGAATAGTCCAAACTAAAGGAAGAGCCTTCACAAGAAAACGTAAAGCCCATCAATAATTTGGTCGGATCGCAAGATCTGGAGAACCATTCCACTATTAAACATTGTAGAGTCTAATTGGCCCTTGATGGCGGGTTTGGATCCTACTGTTGAATCAAGGGATTTAAGACCCATCAACACCTGGCTTGGTGACCAGGTGATGGCTATGTCATACCGCTCTATACCCATTATTATGATAGGCCAGCTAGTGATGAGACCTCATATCCTCCAACTAACACCCTAATCATTCTATATTTTCTTCTTGTGGGTCCCCCTTTTTCTTACATATAAGTGTTTCATTGCTTTCTTGCAGTATTCTTGGGAGAAGTATCTAGAAGATTTATATATAGGATTTTATATTTTACACAACATCAATCCCTCTGGGCCTTCAACCCCTTCTTACTATAGAATTAGGGACAACCCCTTCTTGGGTCAATACACCCTAAAATCCAAAGAGATAAGGAAAAGGGGGGTTTAAGTGGTGAAAATTGGTAAGTATAGTCGGGAACTCTATGTTGGATATTCAAGGGAGTTCCTAGTAGCAAACCCATTCTAGAGGAAGACAACTTACTAGGGAATAATATCAACCACCAAGGTGAAACAGGGAAACAAGCATATGTCATGAAATATAAAGGAGTCTAAGATAGAACATACTCAAATGCCTAAAATACTGAAATGACACTCACCATAATACCTAAATTGTACCTCACGGATCAAGGCCTAATGCCTCTCAAAAGCTAGCTGGTGTGGTGGACGGCATCTGAAAATATATGACCTCTATGGTGGTGAGAAGGGTATCCATCTATGCAAATGGATATTGTTGGTCATGTAGTCTCTTAACCCTCCATATCTGCAACCTGAGGGCCTCGAGACATAATATCCTTAGCTATCCCACAAAATGGGGATAACATATGGCTCCTACTTTGGGACATGTGCTTGTCGTAGAGTGCATGAGAACCACAACATCTCCTAGTGGATATGTGCCTACCAAAACTCAAACAAAAGAATCAGAGCATCTAGGGTGGTGATATCACCCTTCATCCATAAAAATCCAAAAAACTAATCTAGAAAAGAAAATTTTATCATTTTTTCAAAAACCCTTAAACTAAGCATGAAATCAATATGCAAGTAGAGAAAAATGAGAATGAAATGAATATAAATTAATATGAGTAATCAAGATGCAAATGCAGTAAATAAAAATGACCTACCCACTTACATGGGGCCTTAGGGCGTTGAAGATCAGGTAAATGGGTGATGTCAAGTGAAGTCATACAACCAGTGCAACCAACTTACCATGTCATCAAAGTATCTCCCCATGTTATTAATCATGTAATACAACGAGGATAAGTCAAGCACATAATAATCATGAGTATAAATACACACATAATCGATCATAAAATAAAACTCATGGAGATAGGTGGGAGGGAGGAAATTTTTATGGAAAGAGAAAATGTCATCCTGACCATCCTACCTAAAAGTGTAGCCGTAATCCTGATCAATCCATCTCTGAAGAACGATACTATATGTAGACGATGGCTCATATTCATCCTCGTGAACATGATCACTACTTCCTGAAAATCGAGATGGTAAGAGATATCCCAAGAAGACATCATGATTTCCCTAAGAAGAAAGGATGAGGCAAGGGACAACCTCAGGTCTAGAGAAATAAAAAAGTGGCCTCTTCATCTATGAATTCCTGTAGAAATACTCAATATGAAAGTACTTCCTCTTTGTAGAGTGAGGCTATGATCGCTCTGAGATGGCCATGTCTTGGTATTGTTTCAAAGTTGAGTACAAAGGTGGTTGAGAGTCCCCATACAATAAGTATGCATCCCCAAAAAGGTATGCATCACAAGTCTCAAGGGATGATTGAAAACCATCCTGAAAATGTTGCGACTAGTCATCCTCGAATAAATCTATAATCATGTCATCATCATACTGCCAAACATATGAATCATATATGCATGGAAAATATTCCTTTGAAGATGACAACTCAAACCCCTTTTCTTGAGGGCTACCCTCAATGTCGTAAATAGGGTCTCTATAAAAAATGAGACGACCAAGATCCCACCTGCATCTACCAATCGGTATGAAAGTTTCTATATGCTCATCAACCATATCTAAAGTTTCTTTCGTAAGACCATCAACATAAATGATCATCTCTTTTCCTTCATGTGCAGAAGGAGTAGAGGCATGGAAGTCTTCAACTGGATCTTCAAATTCTTCATCATCGAGACTGGTCTCTTCTTCAACATCATGTGTAGGAGGAGAGAAAGTTTGGACACTTTGCCTTCATCAAGCGGGAGAAAATATAGTGGTACCTCAATATGTTGCACTTTATCAGAATTCTTCTTTCTTCTCATGGGCATGCCCCTCCATCGCCTCTTCATTATAAGAGGCTTGATCCTTAGTGCATAGTTATTTGCTTTATTTTCTTCAAGAGGATCTATCATATCCAAGGTTTCCTCCAATACTTCTTCACTTCTAAATTCATGGAATCAAGTGTCATAAAGATATTCAAAAGGATTACAACTCATCATGTTCTCTTCTTGATGTGTAGGAGGAACAAAGGAATGGATGTCTTCATCAAATGGAAGGGAAGATATGATCACTTCATCTTCATCAAATGTCTCATCTGGATCTTCAACATGAGAAAATTCATTAGGATCTTCTTGGTAACTTTCTTCATATATTTGTTCTTTGAGCACTTGTTTATTCTCAAGGGATAGTTCTTTGGTGGGAAATAACTCTTGTATGCATTTCATAATTTCCTCAACAACTTTATTAGCATCCCTTTCCTTTTCCATATGTAAAATTTCCCTCTTCGATGCATAACAATTTATGGATGAGGGTTCATCCCATGCTGCCATATTTCCATTGATTGGAAAGACACCTCAATGGAGTCACCAGATGAGATTAAGGCTTATCAAAGGATGGAAAGGGGAAACAAGGAAAGGTGGGTTCTAGAAAGGTGGAGTCTCCATATCAGCTTCAAGAAGATCTCATCAAAAGGGGAAAAGGAAACATCCCTTAGGCAGAGTATCCAAGAAATCTAGGGAAAAAGAGTTTGGGATAGCTTGGCAAAGTGTCGTAGGGTTCAAAAGAAGATTCAAAATCCTTCGTGACAACGGCACCAAAATTTTATTGCCCAAGTTTTAGGTTGGGAAAAGCTTGACCCAACCACCAATTGGTGACAACTAGGAGGGAACCTACCCAATGTCACCTTGGAAAGGTGTCCCCGTCACTTTAGAGGTGAGGTAGGCACCTCAAGGGGGGAATCCCGGTGACCCTAGGGGGGAAAAGAAATGGAAAATGATAAGTTTGAATAGGTGTCCCTAGAGGTCAATTGTAAGTGGTATGAATATCTTGGGAAAGAGTATTGGAAAGGTTTAAGGGTTTCCAAATGAGTTGAGTGATTCGTCTAGAGTAAAGTACCTACTCGATACATAAAGAAAACCAAGGATACTTGCAATATGTTAGTTGGAAAAGCAAGTTAAGCTTGTTGTCCCTAATTGAAGCAACAATAAATGATATATATCAGCTCAATAAATATATCAAAGGCTACAATATAAGTTCTAAGCATATGATAAAATAAACAATAGACAAGCTAGTGAAAGCTAGCTCAACTCATCAATGATTAAGCAATTCTCTAGCACAAAAAGAAAGGCTGAAACAAAATCTTGCTATAGTGATATTTATCAGCCTTATGGATGTAGTAAACCAATCTAAATATAAGAAAAATCAGCCACCTAAAACCACTTCCAACCAACTAGATAAGTGCGCTAGGGTTATTAGAGAATTACGACAAGTTATGACCAAATCCTAGGGTTAGTTTAGAAGTTATTAGGGGCTAGAGGGTTATTTTTCTGCAACCCTATTGTTTGTAGTTTGTTTTTGTAACAACAGCAAGAAGTTGTGGTTGAAATGGGATGCCTCAATGAGGCAAGAGAGCCAAAGGCTCAAGGAACAATTTCCCAAAGAGACAACTTTAAAACTTGAAAAGTTCACATTTACCAAGGCGACAATTTATTTCTTCAATGCAACAAGTAAATGACTAGTGCCTTTAATAATTGGGTTAATGGAGTCAAGCAAAGAAATATCTAAAGGCACTATCTCCTTAGGGGTGTAAATCCTCTTACTCCCCAAGGAAAGTATCTCTAGCTTGTATTTAGGCCAAGAGGGTGTATGCACTTATACTTCTTTCAGAAACCTGTGTTAAACCAGTAAAATGTAAACATAAAGTGATGGAGGCTAAGGTGGGGGTGTATGCCCTTATACTTCCCACCTATCTCTAGAAAAATAACCTTGAATTGAATAACAAATGATAGCACAATGTAAAAAAATCCTTACCAATTCAAGGAAAATGCTAAGACAAACTACCATAATAGCTAGAGAATAACCTTTCAAGTCTAGAGAATAACCTTTAAAGTCTAGCGCATCACTTCCATCAGCCAATAACTGAAGAGATAGCCATAAACAAGAGAAAACAAGAGAGAGCTAGCCAAAGATAGAGAGAATTTTAGTCCAATACTTCTCACAATGGGAGAGTTATGTTTTTTAAAATGGGATCTCATGATCTCTATTTATACAAAATGCCACTAACATAGTTTGTCCACATAATTTTAGGGTAAACCACAAGATTAGGGGTCAACAACCCTAATATTTCCCCTTTCCACAAATAATATTAAACAATTCACTTAAAATTCTACTTTTATACAAAACGAAACCCTAACTTAATGTGATGTCACCCCTTTAGGAGACGTTTTGACACTAGGAGCAAGTCGTTGATGTTGGAGAAGTGTAGTTAGGATTCCCAAAGCCACATTTCAATCATCTAGGTCATTTATTCATGGTCAAAGCCTCATTCTCCTCAAAATTTCCTTGTGTCAATGAATAATAAATTCATAACCAAACCTTAGCCCTCTTAGTCGACGTCATGCCTCCAAAGGTGATGTTTTTCCTCTCCTAGGAAAAACGTTTGGCATGTGATGGCTAGGTGATGTCATCCATAATGTCTTCTAGGCCTCTGAAGGTATGTCTCTCTCATACGGCATGTGGGCCCTTGGTATCCAACCTGTGGGATTCGAGCCCCATGGAAGCCCAAGCTAGGATTGTCCCTCCAAAATTGTCCACCAACTAGGTCCTCCAAAGAAAAATAAACATGCCCTCCAAGGATCTCAAGTCAAAATATCATGATGAGTAAATCAAATCAATAAACGAGCCACCTAAGCATGTGCATCAAAGATTCTTTGTCAAACAAGTGCTCAAAGACATTATGTGACTTGCCAAGTTTGGATATGGGAGGGTTGACAAGGTGTGGTATTGGGTAGATCTTTCCTAGGTCAAGGAGTGTTTCCCAAATGATCCCTCTCTAAGCCATGAAAATTGGATGAAGTGGTTAAGGACCAAGACTCAATGGGAATGGGGTTCATGACATACAAGGGGCTGTAATGTCTCATCCATGGGTGCCTTTGTAGAGGGTGTGTGGAAACTTCATTTGCAATGCAATTTTGTCAATCTCATCATTTTTCCATTCTATCCTTGTTTCATGTTTTAAGGACAAGTTCAAGGACATTGTCCTGGCATGGTGTCCAGATAATGACAATGTCACTCACAAATGCCTTGTGGAAATGAGAAGGTTGGCTCATGATGAGACCTCGTTTCTCTTAGCCATGCAACTGAGAGCCATTACCTTGGATTCATGACCAGATGATGGTAATGTCATACCGCTATATACCCATGATCATGATAATACGAATCATGATGAGACCTCATATCCTCCAACTAACCCCCTAAGCATTCTATCTTTTCTTCTTGTGGGTCCTCCTTTTCTTACAGATAAGCGCTTCATTTATTTCTTAGGGGATCCCTAGGAGAAGCATCTGGAAGGTTTATATATAGGATCTTATCTTTTTCCCAACAACAATCCCTCTGGGCTTTCAACCTCTTCTTCCTATAAAATGAGGGACAACCCCTTCTTGGATCAATACACCTTAAAATCCCAAGAGATAAGGAAACATGGGGTTTAAGTGATGAAAATTGGTAAGTATGGTTGGGAATGATATGATGTCTCTTCAAGGGAGTTCCTAGTAGCAAATCCATTCTCGAGGAAGACAACTTACTAGGTCACAATGTCAACCACCAAGGTGAAACAAGGAAAAAGGCATAATGTCCAAGCATATGTTATGAAATTTAAAGGAGTCTAAGATACAACATACTCAAATTCCTCAAATATTGAAATGACACTCAACATAATACCCAACTTGTACCTCATGGAGAAAGGCCTAGTGCCTCTCGAAAGCCAGCTAGTGTGGTGGATGCCATCAGAAAATATATGACCTCTGTGGTGGTGAGAAGAGTCTCCATCTATACAAATGGATATTATTGGTCACGTAGTCTCTCAACACTCCATATCTGCAACATGATGGCCTCGAGACATAATCTCCTTAGTTATCCCACAAAATGGGGATAACAAAACCTACTAATGGTACCCATATCCCACTCAAGGAAAAAGGTACTTTCTATAGGGTTTTATGGTAGTTTGAAGAATATTTTATATCCCATAATACCTAGAGATTAAAGACCTTATTTTCCTCCTCGAATTGTGATCAAGGCCTTAAGACCTATCCCTATTACATAAAAAATCCTTATGCACACCCATCCCACTTGTATGCAAAATATCTCTTTTAGAGGGCCTATGTTACAGTTGAAAGCCTTGGTCATTTCCAATTATCCTAAGAATCTTTATTTAAAATATGATTCCAAATATCTCCCCCCCNTATAGAGGACATACTACATGGATTACAATATTGTATATGTCATGTGATCCTTAAAGGATTCATCTAGGGCCAAGTGGCCTTATTTTCCTCCCTTAGCCATGGCCAATTCCTTATGACCCATCCGTAGCATGCAATACCTCATACCCAAGCACGGTTAAGGCCTTGAGACCTGTCCTTGATGCATGACATTGTGTAGTGGTACCCATATCTCACATGAAGGACACTGATCCCCTATAGAGGACATACTACATGGATTACAATATTGTATATGTCATGTGATCCTTAAAGGATTCATCTAGGGCCAAGTGGCCTTATTTTCCTCCCTTAGCCATGGCCAATTCCTTATGACCCATCCGTAGCATGCAATACCTCATAATGGTACCCATATTCCACTAAGAGACCAAACATAACTTGTCCATTGCCAATGAGCTCTAGACATTCATTTATGGTGTAAGGCCTTTATTTTCCTACCTCTATTATGGTCAAGGCCTTGAGACACATCATTACTGCACAAAAACTCATAATCGCATCCATATACCACTTGTATGCCAAATATCCACTTTAAATGATCTATGTTGTGATTTGAGGCCTTGATCATGGCATATTAAGTTAAAAAATATTAATTTAGGGCCTAATTCCATCAATTGGTCCCCCAACCTTGGTCCAAAACCCATCCCAAGTGCACAAAATTTCATATTAGCACTCATGTCCCACTCCACAGACAATGATCTCCTATACAAGGCATGTTTTGTGGTTTGTGGCCTTATCCATGGCCCCTGGTACCTAGAAGTTTTGTCTAGGGAATAAGGGCCTTATTTTCCTTCCACACCCATTGGCAAGGCCTTGACACGCACGCCTACTAGACAAGCTATTATAGGAAAAAATATATTCCACTTGGAGAATGAGTATCCCCTTTATAGGGCTCATGTTGTGGTTTGAATCCTTGTTCATGACCCACAAGCCCTAGAAGCTTCATTTAGACCCTAATTCTCATGTTCTCCTCCCCCTACAATAGTCAAATCCATAAAACCCAATCGTCAAGTGGAAAAACTAATAAGAGCACCAATATTCCATATTACCATTGGAGGCAAAATATCCCCATTATAGGGAGTATGTGGTGGTTTGAAGTATAGATCATGGCATAGACTTTCATTTTCTATTCCTTTGTAAATAAACAATTTTCTATGTAGAAATATAAAATGATCATAACATAAACATGCAAAACACTTCAAAAGAATTCCAAAAAATATATGTTGGGGTAGAATTCCATGTCTTTGTTGAATTAGTTTATTTGGATTTAAGTTTGGTATGAAAAACCAGGTGGTTCATCCCTTAAAAAGAACAAAACCTCCATTTTTTCAAATGTCTCTTAATATATCCATTTTTCACCTTATTTTCAAATCAGCTATGCAAATCCACTACACATGAAACTATACATATAAATTTAGCTATGCATTGCAAATAATTGCAAATATATAATTTTAAAAATATATTGTTTATTATTTTTAATTTATTTTCTCTTGAAATATATAGAAATCTTAAAATACTAACGTGTGTTATTGCCTTACCCATTTTAAAAAAAAATGATAAGAAGAAAAACCAGATAGAAAAGAATATCTTAACTAATTGGCAATTTTAGTAATTTGTTTTCATTTTCAAAGCTTTTTCATATGCTTACATGATGTCTACACAGAGACAGATCTATAGTGCAATCTTGATAAACGATGTTAATCACATTGTTGAGAATATGTGATTGGTGGTTAACATATTTCAGAATATTTTACAGGCTCTTAACAGAAGCATTGCTAAAAATAGCTTGCGAGTTTAAATATTATCAGTCGAACATAACTTGCAGTCAGCATCTGCATCGCAGTTATATACATATAAAAAAGCAGCAACTAACAATAATTTTTTCGAAAAATCACATATCAAATTTCGTACCTACTCAGCAAACAGATTCTGCAATGCATACGTGTCCTATTGCGTGGATTAAAAGTCTCACAAATGAATCCGAAGCCTTCAGGAGACGACCATAAAAAACGTTCTCAAATATAAGATGGAGTTGCGCAATCTAATAATAATTGATATTCCGAAGCAGAAAGCTAAAGTTCGTCGGTCACCAGTAGGAATTACTATTTGTCAGAAGCGGTCTTTAATAGCTTTTGCATACATTTGCCCAGCCGAAGACACGATCGCCTCAGGGTCTTCTGCTACCATCATTTCCCGCTATGGACAGATCGGTCTATAAATTTTAATCTATTTTTACATATATGTCATACACAATTCGGCTTTTACCTTGAAAAATCTCTCTGCTATGACGAAATCGCTAAATCCTCACCGAAGATATAAGCGATCCGATCGATAACCCACGATTTACTCACCTCTGTATCGAGTATTCTCTCCGGCATAAGAAAAGATCTGCAGAGAGGGCACGTCGTCTGACGATGATCAAGCCACTTATCCAGACAATTCCTGTGAAATATATGATGGAAATTACACAATTCTCTGATATGCTCCTCTTCCTCGAAGGAGTTCAAACAGACCGCACACATGAGATCATCCCCTATCGACTCACAGAATCTCTCTGCAAACTTCCCGAATGGAACGACAGGCAAGTTGTCTCTAATCGTATCGGCAGAGATCGAAGGAACAGAAGAGGAATTGATGTCAGGGAAATCTCGCCAGGAAGAGCTGTCTGCTTCTCCAGAGTCATGTAGCCCAACAAAATGAAGAGCCCAACACATCGTAGTCTTTATATAATACAACGTAAATGCTACATGAAACAGCAGTCTCGGTATAGCGAGAGCGTAGTAGCCTGCAATGAATCCCATGACCGAAGAAACTTGAACAAAATCTACCACTTCAAATGCTCAGAGAAAACCCAATTGAAAGACCCTAGGGTTTCGAACTCTGATTCCTTTACCTGAAGCCTCTCTAATGCTTATATGATCTATATATGCAGCAAGTCTGGAATATGAAGAATAATGAGAGAAGAGTGACTTCACCTACATGAAGGAATTAACATGCTTATGCAAGTCTGGAATATGAAGAATAATGAGAGAAGAGTGACTTCACCTACATGAAGGAATTAACATGCTTATGCAAGAGTACATCCACTAGTTCAGTTAGTTGTGAATTCTTCTCATCATTGATGATCCAACAACTCGCCTTGTGCTCAAGTATAAAAGTGGATTGCAGAAGCATTTACATCATGAGTTGAACCTTGTCGAAATCACCACTCTTAATGTTGCATACAATCATGAACAATTAGCTGAAGAGAAGTTTTTAGATCACGGGAGAATTCAATAACATTCATCCACCTAAAATGTTTCAAGATTTACACCTTCAAAACTCCCACCTCCAATAGGATGAATTTTGTTAACAAGATAAGTGATGCAGGAGCATCGCTCCAAGCCAGCAGAGCGCCAACCAGCCAGCACATCAAAGTGTGCATTCAATGGAAATGAGAGAGGGGCAGCCCTCTCAATTTTGAAATTTGAAATTTCAATAAATGATTTTAAGGCTGATAGAGCCAAAAGCCATGCATATGCGCAGGATTTAGTAAAGGTGGCCTTAAATGGTTGTAAGGCTGAGATCTAGATCCAATTTGGACTAGAGAGCCAATTAATGTAATTCATTGAAATTAATGAGAGTTGGTGAGGATGGAAGGAAGCGCTTGAGGAGCCTCCTTTTGTAAAAAGATCCTCTTTGTATCTGTAGAGTTAGTCGGGAGAAAGAACAGTGAGTCGAGAGTCTATAGAGAAGGAGAAAAGAAAGAGAGAATAGGGAAAAGAGAGGAGTCCGAGCTCAAACACATTGTAAAGAAGCATTTTCATGTTAATACAAACAAAGCAGTTTTTCCTGCATGTTGTTGTTCATGTGTTTATGAATTCATGAATGAATGTCTTTATGTGTTGATGATATGTTGTAGATGTATGTTAGTTTGCATTTGCAGATTACAGACATAAGTCGTTGTCTGTTGGCTTCTTTGATTCCAAGTCTAGTTATTTGAGGCTTCATGCGAGAGTGCGTGACATAACCCTGCGGGTTTCGTAAGCCAGTGCATAGAGTGCACTTCTAAATTCTCCAGAATTTCAGACAGAGACATGCCAGGAGGGCGCACCAGAGGAAGTCTTAGACTCAGGAGGAAGCCTCAAGGTTGCTGAACACCTTGGAGGTAAGACTGTGCAGAGAAAGGCACAAAGATAACAGAATCACTGAAGGTTCTGTAGAACTCTGCTAGGAGGGCATCGAGCGAGTGCATAGAGTGCACAGGAGGAACTTTATTTCGAGTTCAGGGAAGACAAAACGTCTGAGGTTCTGTGGAAACTCTGCTAGGAGGGCATTGGGCAAGTGCATAGAGTGCACAAGAGAACTCTATTTCGAGTTCAAAGAGAAGACAGAGTCACTGAGGATTCTGGAGAACTCTGTCAGGTGGGCATTGAGTTGGTGCAAGTGTGCATAGAGGGACTCTATTTCGAGTTCTAAGGAAAGGGAAGTGTCAAGGAGAAGGCACTTATAGAGTTACTGAACACTCTGTGAAGAAAGGCTCTGCAAGGTGTGCATCGAGAAGAAGAACGCCAGGAGGGCGTGAAGCATTTCTTTGCAAGAAATACTTCGAATTGAGTTATCCAAAAACTCAGCAACACAAGGAGTGTGCGAATAAGAACTTGTCTGAAGTTCTTAAGCTCAGAAGGAATAGCGCAAGGAGTGCGCTCAGAGTGAACTTGTCTCAAGTTAAGAAGGTCAGGAGGAACACTGCCTTTGCACACAAAGCAATAATCGAGAGGATCAGGAAGTCGAGGAATCCTTTGAGGTTTCACAATCGACAAATCTCAGGAGGGACAGCATCCTTAGAATACAGGCGGGAGTCGAGGATACAGGCTTCGCAGCAAAAGCAAAGGCTGAGGCCTTTGAAACTTTGGAAATCTTCCAAGAGGACAGAAGAAGTGCAAGCTCAGGAGGGAGCATAGCTACCATTGGATCGGGTAGAGGATGAGATCTGGGCTGTTAGATCTGGGTGTACGGACCAATAGCCATCGGATCCGGAAAGAGGTGAACGAGGTTTAACCCTCGTAGAAGAAAAGGAAAGGACTCACTAAATCCCAAAAGCATCGTGACCATCCACAAGGAGGACACGTGGCAAGCAGTCAAGGTTTTAGGAAAATTCCTGAAAGGATGTGGTTCGTCGATCCAGTTGGATCGTAGTCGTTGGTCCAAGAGGGACATGGACTGTTGATCTCTTAACAGAGATATTTTGGCATTTCGGCTACCGGGAGGTACAAAGGGCAAGAGTCAGGACTCTTGACCCACGAAATCCTGAAAGAACCTAAGTCGTCGGATCAGGGGAGCCTCACAGCTGTTGATCTCCCTTTGGAGTGGAATATTGGCATTTTGGGGTTCGGTATTTCGGCATTTCGGGACCCAAGAGTTCGAAGGGTAAAGAACTGTTGCAACCAGAATCGCGAAATCCCGAAATGAGAAAACCCAAAAGCATTCGGAGGAATAGCACCAGGTCATGGGACAAGGTCACATGGACAAGATCCAAGCGGGGAGCTTGTCACTCACCAGCCCTTTTGGAGTTCAACATTTCCGAGTTTCGGGGTTCAGCATTTCGGAAATACCGAGGACAATGAGCTGTGGCACTTTAAGTTGAAAACCCCCGAAGTCAGGAAATGCGACGTATCTTTGGAGTGGGGATGTGGTCATACATTTTGGCATTTCAGGGTTCAGCTTTTCGCCAGTTCTGATGACAAGGAGTCAGGGATCCTGGTGTTGAAATGCCCGAAGTCGTGAAACCTGAAATCCATTTTCAGAAAAGGTCGTGGTCATATCTAGTGGCCGTGTGGAGGTGAAGACTCACGCCTTGTGCATTTCTTGTGCCGGTGGAGTTTTCGTGAAGGACCTGTGGATCGAATTCGTGGGGTTCCAGTGAGGGCCGAAAGAATTACAGTTCTGTGGATTCGAAGGAGATCGATCCTGTGCAGATCTTGGCCCAAGGGCAAGGGGGTCTATGTCAATTTTGTATCAGAGCTTGATTTGTCTGTATATTTTAGGCAAAGGGAGCCAGAAGAGAAGGAGTAGTCTGATACACGTCAAGTTTGGTATCAGAGCTACAAATTTTCTGTTTTCATATCACAGACAAGAGGAGGACTGTGAAGGGATACAGTCTGATACCGTCAGAGTGGTATCAGAGCAGGATTTGACTTATGTAGGCGACAAAGGGCAGTGAGTGTCGGGATTTTCTTACAGACAGAAGAAGAAGAAGACAGAGTTTTCAAGCTCTGTGGTGATTGTTCACAGATGTGCAACAGTCAATAGACAGTCAGGAGGATTGAAGGAAAGGTTGGAAGCACTCACGGTTGCAGAGTGGCAACAACAAGTTTGTCAGGAGGGCAGACAGAAATAGGAAGATGGCTACTAAAGGCCATGGGCGTGGTGGAAAAGGAGACCACAATAATATGAGTAAAGCCGAAATGGACAAAGAACTCGCCGAGATAAGAGAGAGAATGGAGGAGCTTGCATTCAAGGAAAGTGAAATGAATGGCCCATGAAAATGAAAGTGAAATGGCTAGTCAAGGAGTTATTGGCCCGAACGCAGTGGAAGTTGTTGAAGGAATGGTTGAGGTATGTGGAAGATCTCAGAGATGAAGAGGAGATGGTTCATGTGTGTGAACTAGAAGCTAGGAGAAATATCAGTGATGATGAGGAAGGGAAATCAGTTACAGATCTCATGAACTGGCAGGAGAGTAGAGATGAATTTTCCAATTGCCAGGAGGGCACTGAGATGGAATCATCTGATCTCATAGACTGCTAGGTGGGAAAAAGAAGAGAAGAAATCCCATATTTCTAGGTGGGCAATGGAGAGCCTATGAAACTGTCTGAAACTCTCATGAACTCAGGGATGAGTTCAGATCAGCGAGAGGAGCTAACAGAGAATATGAGCTCAGAGGTGAGTTCATATCAGCAAGGATAGCTGATAGAGAAGGAAGATCAGAAGAGCATTATGATGATTGGAGGGATAAAGGTATTCCTACCAAGTAGCCCAATTGAGGCCAGTGTGTGTGTTCCTGATGCAGCAACAACAGAAGGACAGCCAGCTGTGAATGTCAAAGAGGTGGAGCAAACACTGATGTTTTCCCAAGGAAAAGAACAGGAGCACACAATTAAGATGCTCACTCCATGGGAGATGGAGTTAGAGATGCTAGAGGATTGGTTGAACCATCCAGAACCAGTAGATGACTACCATGAGGAGACAATCATGTAGATGATAGAAGAGGAACATTATGAGGAATCGTTCAGAATTTTCAGCCAAGGAACTGAACAAATGATGACTGCAATGTCAAGGCATGCAGTAGAAGAGGAAGGAAAATTCCAGTCTGAGGAGCAGCTGGAGGAAGCTGGAGCTGAACCAATAGGAGAATTGGCAGAAGCAAAGCTATCAGAGAAGGAAGTTGAGCAGCAGCTCAGTGATGGGATTGCAAAATTGGAGTCTACAGCAGAGTGGCAACTAAAGGACACAGAACAGGAAAAAGATAGCATGGGAGATGTAGTTGATCTACCCATTTGTAGGGAAGAAGTGCAGTCAAGGAGACTGCAAGGACAAAGCCAGCCACTACAACAGCTGGACAAGGAGATTGAGGAGATTAGAAAGATGATGTCGAGGTCAACAGTAGAAACCACCAGTGAGGAGAAGCTGAGCAGAAGAGAACCTGTCATAGCAGTAGGGCAGCAGCAACAGTGAAGCGATGGAGCGAATGGACAGCTCCAAAGAACTGTTTGGGATCCAGGTGGATTTCAACAGCAATGTTGGGAAGCTCATGAGTAGGAGCTCATGAATTTTTTGCAGCAGAGGATTATGATGCAGGAGCATCGCTCCAAGACAGAAGCATGCTAACCAGCCAGCACATCAAAGTGTGCATTCAATGGAAAGGAGAGAGGCGCAACCCTCTCAATTTTGAAATTTGAAATTTCAATAAATGATTGTAAGGTTGATAGAGCCAAAAGCCATGCATATGCGCAGGCTTTAGTAAAGTTGGCCTTAATTGGTTATAAGGCTGAGATCTAGATCTGATTCGGACTAGACAGTCAATCAATGTAATTCATTGAAATTAATGAGAGTTGGTGAGGATGGAGGGAAGCACTCGAGGAGCCCCCTTTTGTAAAAATATCCTCTGTGTATCTGTGGAGTTAGTCAAGAGAAATAATAGTGAGTCGAGAGTCTGTAGAGAAGGAGAAAAGAAAGAGAGAATAGGGAGAGGAGAGGAGAACCGAAACTCTGTTGCAGTCCGAGCTCAAACACATTGTAAAGAGGCATTTTCATGTTAATACAAACAGAGCAGTTTTTCCTGCATGTTGTTGTTCATGTGTTTATGAATTCATGAATGAATGTCTTTATGTGTTGATAAGACATTGTAGATGTATGTTAGTTTGCATTTGCAGGTTATAGACAGAAGTCGTTGTCTGTTGGTTTCTTTGATTCTAGGTCTGGTTCTTTGAGGCTTCATGCGAGAGTGCATGACAAAACACTGTGGGTTCTGTAAGCTAGTGCATAGAGTGCACTTCTAAATTCTATGGAATTTCAGACAGACACGTGCCAGGAGGGCGCACCAGGGGAAGTCTTAGACTCAGGAGGAAGCCTCGAGGTTTCTGAACACCTTGGAGGTAAGACTATGCAGAGAAAGGCATAGAGATAACAGAATCACTGAAGGTTCTGTAGAACTCTACCAGGAGGGCATCGAGCGAATGCATAGAGTGCACAGGAGGAACTCCATTTCGAGTTCAGGGAAGACAGAACATCTGAGGTTCTGTGGAAACTCTGCCAGAAGGGCATTGAGCAAGTGCATAGAGTGCACAAGAGAACTCTATTTCGAGTTCAAAGAGAAGACAGAGTCACTGAGGATTCTGGATAACTCTGCCACGTGGGCACTGAGTTGGTGCAAGTGTGCACACAGGGACTCTATTTTGAGTTCTAAGGAAAGGAAAGTGTCAAGGAGAAGGCACTTACAGAG
>SNQJ01S0012648.1:41627-58070 GCA_010110895.2 Picea sitchensis
GAAGAGAGGGAGAGGGGAGAGAGAGACATGGATGGATGAATTCAGAGAGAGAGAGAAAGAGAGTAGGGGATAGAGAGAGAGGGAAAGGAGAAGAGAAGGAGGGAGGGGAAATAGGGGGAAGAGATCGAGCGAGCAAGAGCGAGATAGAGAGAGAGGAGGGAGGGAGACAGGGGGGGGGGATAAAGTGAGAGATATGGATGGGAGGAGACAAGGAGAGAGAGGTAAAGAGAGAGGAGGAAGGGATAGAGAGGGAAGGGGAGGGGAGTGAGAGGGAGAGAGTGTGAGAGAGAGATCAATAGAGGGAAGGAAGGACAAATGGAGGGGGAGAGAGTGTGGTAGTGGGGGGTGAGAGAGAAAGAGAAAGAGAAAGAGAAGAAGGGAGAGATAGAGAAAGAGAGGTAAAGAGAGAGATATGAGGGAAAGAGGTGAGAAGAGAAGAGATACATTAATTTTAATTATAAATTAAAATATTAAAATATTATAAAATATAATGTATTGATTAATTAATAAAATACATTTATATATTAATTATTAAAAATATATTATGAAATAAATATTGTAATAGATTAATGTATTATTTAAATAATATATTAATAATTATTCATATATAAATGAATGTATAAAATAATAAATACATAAATGTTTTCAAGTATTATTTATTAATATTTTAATTAATACATTAATTAAACATAAATAAAAATATAAAAATATAAAAATATTTATAATTATTACATTCACAAGGTAAAATAATAAAGTAAAATTTTATTTATAACATATTATAAGATAAATACATTATAATGATATGTGAGCTTATATATTATCAATGAGCAAATATTATCTACGTTCTTTTCGAGAAATAACGCAGGTATAACTGTAACCTTAAATTATAGTTAAAGCAATAATTTATATTAGGAAACTATTGTTTTTACTATAACCTTTGAGAAACTTTAACTTAAATGTTGAAGTTTAATATAAATTAATGTATTACTTTAAAGTTAAATTAAAATGAAGAGACGATTTAACTTCGCTCAATTAAAATGAAGAGACGATTTAAAGGAGAGGCGGAACAAACATTCACAGGTTACACTAACACTAAAATGTTGAAGCCATATATTATAAAATCTCAATGCAGTGAATATCTAAATGAACGGGAAAACACATCTAATCTAAATAAAACATTCACAATATAAATAATTGATATGTTTATACTTAAATGTCTAAATGAAATCTCAATGCATGTTTAATGAAATCTCAATGTATTGAATTTAACTGGAAAACGCATCTAATCTAAATAAAACATTCACAATATAAATAATTGATAAGTTCATACCTAAATGCCTGAATGAAATCTCAATGCATGCTTAATGCAATCTCAATGCATTGATTTTAATTGAAAAACACATCTAATCTAAATAAAATATTCACAATATAAATAATTGATATGTTCATACCTAAATGCCCGAATGAAATGGAAGAATTTTGAATCCCAGCAAACAAGAATCGCTACTCAACGTGGTCGTTCCCCTTCTTGACAAGTCATGGAAATTTTCTCACAATTCATATTTTCCCACTCCTTTCATAAGTTATGGAAATCTCCTCACAATTCATTTTTTCCCACTCCTTTCATAAGTTACCACATTTTGAGACAACCTAATTATTTCATAGGTCAAGTAAATGTAAATACTCCTAGCCATGCCAGGTTTTACAATGTAACTCCACACTAGCGTTTGAAATTAAAAAACTATTTATTTTCACTCTTCCCATTGCAGGTTGTGAAATGTAACTACAACCATGTGTAAGAAAAAGTAGACAATGTAATAGTAAAAAGGTAAAAAGTGATTTCTCCACTCAACATAGGTGTCAAGCTATTTCAAAATGTAAAATGTAAAAAATTAAAAGTTAAGTAATTTTGGTTGTATTTGTATAAATATGCTTCATGGCAATTGAAAACATGACTCAGTAATTTCTTAATCCTAAGTAGTAAATGTGAAAAAATAAATAAGTTAACTGAAATATTTATAAATGCAAGCAAGTTATGGATATTAAATTTTAATGATTAATTAAAGTGTAAGACAAGAATATACCAACATCTTTAATTGTTGGCATTAAAATTAAAATTTGTAATTAAAAAACTGATTAAATCATCAATTCTAATAAAAAGACATCTATCTGCTTAATTATTGATTATGTGACACTTATTTCATCCATAATTAGCACTGCCACATGTTTTAGTCCGACTTTCCTTTACGAACCACCTTTAAATAATGAACTATATTCGTATTGTTCACGCAAATCTTAAAATGAAAGATATTGAAATAATTTATGGCTTAAAAAAAAAAATGAAGTACGCATTCTCGGAACTTGTCACATATAAAACAATGTGATGCAATAACTTAAAAAAAAAATGATACGAATAAAAAACAGATGGAAAGGAATATCTTAACTAATTGGCAATTTTAGTAATTTGTTTTCATTTTCAAAGTATTTTCATATGCTTACATGATCTCTGCACAGAAACAGATATACAGTGCAATCTGAGAAGAATTTGCTTGATAAACGATGTTAATCACATTGTTGAGAATATGTGATTGGATGTTAACCTATTTCAGAATATCTTACAGGCTCTTAAGAGAAGCATTGCTAAAATAGCTTGCGAGTTTAAATATGGAGTTGCTGAATCTAAAAATAATTGATATCCCCAAGCAGAAAGCTAAAGTTCGTCGGTCACCAGTAGGAATTACTATTTGTCAGAAGCGGTCTTTAATAGCTTTTACATACATTTGCCCTCGCCTCAGGGTCTTCTGCTACCATCATTTCCCGTTATGGACAGATCGGTCTATAAATTTTAATCTATTTTTAAATATATGTCATACACAATTCGGCTTTTACCTTGAAAAATCTCTCTGCTATGACGAAATCGCTAAATCCTCACCTCACCGAAGATATAAGCGATCCGATCGACAACCCACGATTTAYTSACCTCTGTATCGAGTATTCTCTCCGGCATAAGAGAAGATCTGCAGAGAGGGCACGTCGTCTGACGATGATCAAGCCACTTATCCAGACAAATCCTGTGAAATATATGATGGCAATTACACAATTCTCTGATATGCTCCTCTTCCTCGAAGGAGTTCAAACAGACGGCACACATGAGATCATCCCCTATCGACTCACAGRATCTCTCTGCAATCTTCCCGAATGTAACGACAGGCAAGTTGTCTCTAATCGTATCGGCAGAGATCGAAGGAACTGAAGAGGAATTGATGTCAGGGAAATCTTGCCAGGAAGAGCTGTCTGGTTCTCCAGAGTCATGTAGCCCAACAAAATGAAGAGCCCAACACATGGTAGTCTTTATATAATATAACGTAAATGCTACATGAAACAGCAGTCTCGGTATAGCGAGAGCGTAGTAGCCTGCAAGGAATCCCATGACCGAAGAAACTTGAACAAAATCCGCCACTTCAAATGCTCAGAGAAAACCCAATACAAACACCCTGGGGTTTCGAACTCTGATTCCTTTGCCTGAAGCCTCTCTAATGCTTATATGATGTATATATACAGCAAGTCTGAGTGCACAAGGCTTGAATATGAAGAATAATGAGAGAAGAGTGTAGGAATTGAATGTGGAGAAGAAAGGATGAAGAGATCCAGCCCATAAGAGCCGAAAGCCACCGAATCGCCAACCTCAACCGATGTCAGAAGCAATACTACGCTATCGGTGGGAGGAGAAATATGGAGCAGGAGGATTTCTAGGGTAGAGCTGGGAAAAGAGGAAATTATGGACAAAAAAATACGTGTGAAGCACACACCCACATGGGCATGGGCAGAAAATACCTTCAATAAGATGTATAACACCCACCTTTCGTTGTGGATAGGTAGTTGTAGCATTTTCTCTTTTCCGGTGCCACTTAACAATAAAAAAATACATTGATAAACCAGGTGTCAGATAAGTCATGGTAATCACCATACACCGAGTTTCTCTTATTAAAAAAACAGCATTAAATAAGATTCTCGTTATAGTTTAATCTTCCCATACAATGGAACTCAACGAAGATTGGGAATTTGTTGGCCAAATGCAGAAGTCGCCGAGCAAGAAGCAAATTAAACCATTTTCTATATTAATTCTAGAAGTAGGTGTCGAATATTTTAAAAAGACACTTAGTTGAGCACATTACGCGTGGTTGTTTGGATACGAGTACTTTGATACCTTTATTTCATCTTTTCTCGTCAAATCCACCCACTAAAGCCGTTGGGAGTTGGTAAGAGAACAATAATAAAAAGGGGACGGTGACGAACTCCGTTTAATGGTAATTTTATTTGGGGATTTTATGTATGTGATTAACAGAAATATTAAGCATCATGTTATGACTTGATTTATGGCCGAGTTATGTGGCCATGGGAAATATTAATCATCATGTAATGGATTAATTATTGATTTATTTTCTACTGTTTTTTATTTGTTAAAATACATATTATGATGAATTTTATAAGTTTAATTCAATTAGTTGTTATCAAGTAGAAAATGATGAAAAGATATTGATCCGGATTATTTCCGGCCTGAAGAAAAATGGAGAGATATAATAAGAAAATACCGCGAGAGATATTGGATATTCAATAATATATGAAATGTATCAGAATGCAACCATAAACAGAATGCGATAATAAGCGATTTCTATTAATGAAATAAATGTCTGAAGTAAAAATCTGAGTGAAAGACTACGTAAGAATGGTTGTAACTTATCTCTGAAGAGAGAGATGGGATAATGACTCGCATTCACAAGAAGATGATTACAATGAAGCTCTGGAGGCCTTTTTACAATAATCCGGGGAATGCCAAAAGTCCTAGACATCAAAAACCCTAACCCTAGGAGATGAAGAAGCGTAAAAGTCATGTGGGCCGTTTGGGTAAGTTAGTTGCATCAACTTCAGGAATTACATTAACTTTTACATACGATCTTAGTTTTAGGCGTGTGATAGCACAAGTTGGAAAGGTATTGTCCGAGGAGATTCATTTTGGGGGGCTCAATCATGCCTGTGACCATCATTGAGAATTCTCGATCTCAAAAACTTCATTTAGGCCCTCAAAATTGCCACAGAAGTAAAAACTTGCTAAAAATAGTAAGTGCCAAAATGGCGGAAAAGCTGTTTGACCATTGTTGGAATAGGTGGGTGGCCCTGATATCCACCTAGATCAGACATCCGGTTAATGTTTTCTGCTGCTAATGTTTAATATTTTCATAACAAAGTCTCATTAATGTCCATATATAATGGATTCCATGATTCTCATTAGTTAGTAAGGTTAATGATATTCTAGTCAAGGTGACTTCCTTGGGATAGCTCGTTGGAAAGGTATTGTCGAGGAGATTCATTTTGGGGGCTCAATCATGCCTTTGGCTATCATTGAGAACCTCGATCTCAAAAAAACTTCATTTAGGCCCTCAAAATTGCCCCGGAAGTGAAAACCTGTTAAAAATAGTAAATTGCCAAAATGGCCAGAAAACTGTTTTGAGCCATTTGGAAAAGGTGGGTGGCCCCTGATATCCACCTAGATCAGACATCCGGTTAATGTTTTCTGCTGCTAATGTTTAATATTTTCATAACAAAGTCTCATTAATGTCCATATATAATGGATTCCTTGATTCTCATTAGTTAGTAAGGTTAATGATATTCTAGTCAAGGTGACTTCCTTGGCACACTACATGTGAGATGCCCATATATAATGGATTCCATGATCCAAAAGTTTTTGACAACTTGAATGTTGATTTGGACACATGAATTTTGACTTGGACACATGGATGGATTATAATTAAATTCTCAAAGATGAGATGATTCCATTCACGAAGTGGAAGCTTGTAGATATTGTCAAACTATTGGTTGTAGAATATGTGTTGAATCAAAATTCAATCACCACTTAGAATAAGCTTCTTACATTTTATCTTCCAAAGTACAAACTAAATATGAGCATCAAGTGGCTTCACCTACATGAAGGATTTAACATGTCTATGCAAGACTACATCCACTAGTTCAACTAATTGTGAATTCGTCCACTAGCAAGACTACATCCACTAACAACCTTATAATCAATATCAAATCAACGGAAGTTGTAGTGACCCCAAGTCGCGGGTCGAACCTGGCTCGGACACCATATGTAGCGACCCATGTCATTACGACTACATGTGATGCAACACAGAAGCAATTTTTGTTTGTTTTAAGAAGGAAGGCAACAATGACAAAAATTAATGAACACAACTTGACGACAAACACAACGCATGCAAATCAGGCAACAGACAACAACGACCCACCAAATTAGCACATCATGCAACTGGACGAACATGCGATACAATAGACAATAAAAACGACTATGCTAAGGACAATCATCAAGATCAACCAGACGCAACCAACATCAACTGACACAGGTAACTTGAACCTTCACGGCGAGCGAGGAACAAGAACAAACAAGCGTCACAACACAAGTACCAACATCAACTACAACGAACATTACGCCCCCATTAGGAAGCACATGACTCTGGATAGGTTATCATTCACATCTATCAATCAAGGTGTGCAATGATCCCCTCATCAAGAATCATGTTATCACAAGCAATAGGCATGAAAGTAACCAAGGCGCAACATAACATATCTAGACCAATAACCCAAGAAAAATCCAACACGCTAAGAGACCAAATTAACTGTCAAAAATACAGGAAGACTAAACCCAAGCACCCAATTGACAAGTCAACAAGAAGCAAGGAAAATCTGAATACTATACAATCATACATCACGTTAAATTCTTGGCACAACAAATTCTATTGCAAACATACATGAATTAAAGGACGTGATTAGTCATCTATGAATTATTCCCTCGAGAATCCATTCTATAATAATATGTATCAATTAAAATCCTCTCTCTTGTTTTCAAGTCATTTATTAGTTAATTAAGATTTATTAACAAAAGTCTCACTACAATTGTCATTCATTAACATATAATTCCTTGTAGAAGCCTAAGTTAATCTTTCAACCCTATCATTACCCTTACCAAACATACATGCCTTAGATTATGATAATTGACACATCCACACTCTTATGCATAAGATAATGAGAAACTTGGGAAATGCATGACCCTAAAATGCCTTATCAATATTAAACCACATTAAATGAAATCTATAACAGTCATGTATATAAATACTCCATTTAATTCATCCCAGTATCTTGTAATCTATAAACTCCTTTAATTCCCATTTTGGTATAAAAAATTATATCGTTGTCTAACATTATTATTGTTATCTATTAATAATGGTTGTCAATTAAATACATGAGATCATTGTCTATTAAATATATGATAATGCGGTCTATTAAATATATGATATTGTCGTCTATGATAATGCAGTCTATCAATATATGATATTGTTGTCTATTAAATGTATGATACTGTTGTCTATCAAATACATGATATTGTTGTCTATTAAATATATGATATCATTGTGTAAATAACAACAAAGATCCATAACTAAGGAACAATAAAATCCATAACCAGAATATGGTATCTAACAACAAGCTATCTAACAAAATGCTATCTAAAAATAAAATCGTTGCCTAGCAATGGCATCGTTGTCAAACAATAATATGTTGTCTTAATGATAAATCGATGTCCTACAATCATTCTCTGTATTATTGATAAACCATTGTCTAACACAGTATCGTTGTCTATTAATAGTCGTTGTCTAACAAGAGGTAGTTGTCTAGCAAAGATATCGCCTAGGGTTCCATCCTAAATCAGAAAATCAATGGAATTAAATCACCCAGTGAGAAAGGTAATTGGGCGTTAGGACAACAAACGCAAAACACAAATGGGCAAAAATGAAGAGACAAGCATTCAATAGAAACCCAGAGAGTAAAGCCCAAAATCGTTGGGTGGGTACTATATAAATCGTTGTGAGGTATTGGGTAAATCGCTAGGTAGAATCTGGGTGAAATCGTTGTGAAAAAAAGGTGAAATCGCTAGGTAAAGGCTAGGTAAATTGCCTAGAAAGTCGTGGTGTAAATTATGTGTAATGTGCCAAGAAAATGCCTAGGGGCACTACCTGTGTTGGGAAAATCGCCAAGTAATTCACCATTGATAACTCTAATTTTTTTGGAAAGGAGAACAGATAAAAGGTGGGTACGAGTCACCCAGATTCGCGGGGAAGGAAAAATGATTTATCCCCTTTTGCAAGGAGTCAAGGAATCGAAGATTAATGAATTAAAACGTAGATTTTAATCAGAGTTTAATCAATAAAAAAATGCAAAGTTTAATCAAAGTTTACTCAATCAAAACGCAAAGTATAATCGAAGTTTACTCAATTAAATACATAAAGAACCAAAGCAACTCTTAGAATCAATGCAGAGAATCAACACAAATCTGAGAATCAAACACAGAGAAACAAATGATGGTGGACTGGAGAGAATAAACTCTCAAGAGAGAATTCCTTGTTGGGTAGAGAATGATCCTACAATTATTATCCATGCACATGAAAGCAAGGAATTTGAATCTAAGTCTTAAACACTTGAGTGAAGACAGTCTATTCATCTCCTGGCCGACTGCTCAGGCATAGACTAATAACTTAAAGGATTACTGAATAGAGGATAAAAACACAATCTGCATCCAGATCTTCTCCATGGTGAAGCAAATAATGAAATAAAAGCCAATCAAGGAATAAAGAAAACGCACGCAAGAGATACAAGAATGCAAACAAGGTTTTGAGTTTGGGGCTCATTTTGGCCACACATGCAAAGAGACAGTAACTCATAAATAAAGGATACAGTGGATTGAAAGGGTTCTTACTGAATACTCAAGCGACAAGGGGATTACAATTTCCGTAGGAATGCATATGCAAGAAAGCTCATGGAAATGAAATCTTCAATCGAGTACAAAAAAATAAACATGTGTAAATTAAATTTCATTGCAAGTAACAACTTTAACAGACTTACCTTAGCCAAATGAAAATGCTCCGAAGTCTTTGTCCCATGCGTGCTCCATCTAGCTCATTCTTGCCAACCGATGTGACCTCACCGGTACCTCCCAACCAACGATAGGGGTACTCTTCTTCCCCTTGAGTCCCCTCAAATGCAAAGGGGCCACACACACACTACCAAAGAATGATAGCACCCAGCTCGCCTCGCAAGGTCGACCTAGCACTCGTTACCCGAGCTGGGTATTCCAACTCCCAAAAGAGAAAGTTCAATCAAGATAAACTTCCAGCAGCGTAACGTTACGCAAGCCATATGTGATCCATACTCCTCTTCCACCATCCTTTTTATAGAGTTTTTAAGTAATTAGTTTCCCAAAATTTTCATTAGATTCCTTTTTCATTGATTTAATTAGGAAAAACCTCCCCCAAAATTGTCTTACAATTCTTAAATGACTTACGCATTACTTAATTCCTAGTTGAGTTCATAAATAGAAAGTTCCAAAGGTAAGATTCCTCACTAAGTTAGACATTCAACTTTCTCTTTAAGTTTCCCCTTTTCTTTGAGTTTCCCTTTTTCTTTTAAGTTTCCCCCTTTTTCCTTTTTAACAAAAAAAATCAATTTAGCAAGTGTAGATAAAAACAACCATTTACCCTTTTTCTTTTTTAACTAAAATTAATTTAGCAAGTGTAGATAAAAACAACCATTTACCCTTTTAATAAATTTAATCCCCCATTATAATCTTTTTACTTTAATAATTAAGTTTGAATTTTTGACCCCCCTTCTTGTTACAATTTTAATTAGTTTTTCTTTATTCACATGTTCTACTTAGACCTAGGTTTTAATTTTCACTAGGCTGGGTGACAAATTTTAAGGGAACTTTTAGTTATTAATTTTTTTACTCATACCATCATCTATTTTAAGGCCGACCAAGTCCTAAGGAGGCATAGTTTTTTAGGCACTAGGTTTATTTACGTATCAGTGAAAATCATGATGTGTCATTTAGGGCGCACTACGTTCTCCAAAGGTGCCACTTGCCTCCTTTTGTTTTCTTTGCACGACATACCCTTCAAGACGCACTACATGCTCCAAGGGTGCCACTCGCCTCTTTCTGTTTTCTTTGTGCGACGTGCCCTTCAATACGCACTACGTGCTCCAAGGGTGCCACTTGCCTCTTGACTGGATTTGGTAGACGTCAAACCTCTGGAGTCAATACTCTTCCAGGTGATCTTGTGGGAGACTAAGGGCCTCTAAGGAATAAGGCCCATGCCTTATTGCGCGCCCCTTAGAATCATCGTGAGCGACTGTCACAGTCTTTCCTCACGACATCGTGGGTTTCATCAAATTAGGTAATCGTTAACCTACAATTCGAGCCACGATGAGAGTGCTAGTAGGCTGTGGCAAGGCTATTGCCACACCTCTCCCTCAATGTCTCTGGTTGTCGTGTGTGACCCCTCTACTCCAAATGTGAGTCTGGTCAGAAAGTTATTGTCAACATGCATCCATCAACGAATCATGTCAGCAATAATAATCAATCATCATAACATCTAATCCTATGTACATATGTCACATCAACAACATTCAAACCCTAACAGTCCACTCCCTGACTCGACCTGCAGTCCGAGGGGTTTTATTGATGCCTCTGCATCCTCAATGTCCATAGTCCCGCACACTCAAGACAACCCTGTCAATAACACTTGTCTATGTAAATAGAACTAAATAACATATCATCAAATCCTCAATATCTCAAAATCATAATCAAAATGACCAATAGTATAATAACCTGGATCACTTGCAAGCAAGTGTCCTCAAAGAATAAATTCACTCAGTGCGTGAAAGAGCGGGATGTTACAGAAAGATACAAGAAAAAAAAATAGAATACACAGTGCTTGATGAGATCACTAAAAAATAAATTCCAAAGGTGCCAAAAAATCAAAATGTACAACAGCAGGAGCAACAGGTACCTCAAACTCATGCAAGTGTTATTGGAATATCTACCAGGTTAAGTAGACCCCATGAGTGATACTCTCCTTCATTTTATTATTTATTGTTGACTGATTCTGGTGAACCAGAATGTTATGAAGAGGCAATGCAGGTAGATACCAAAAAGAAATGTGAGAAAGGAATGAAAAAGGAAATGGATTCCCTGGTAAATAACCAGACTTGGGATTTGGTTCAGTTTCCTATAGCAAAAAAGAGAATTACAGAATAAATGGGTTTACAAGTTGAAGGAAGAAGATGGAGGCAAAAAGCGGTACAAGGCTAGACTTGTTGTAAAGGGGTTTGTAGAAAAGAAATGTATAGATTTTGATGAAATATTTTCTCCTATTGTTAAAATGACTTCAATTAGGACTATTTTAAGTCTTGTGGTAGTAGAATATTTGCATCTTGAACAATTAGATGTAAAAACAACTTTTATCCATGGGGATTTGGAAGAAGAGATTTATATGCAACGACCACAGGGGTATGAGGTCAAAGGAAAGGAAATTTTGGCATTTAGGTTTAGGAAGAGCTTGTATGGCCTAAAGCAAGCTCCAAGGCAGTGGTATTTGAAGTTTGACAGGTTTATGACAAAACAAGGTTATAGTAGATTTCATTTTGATCACTGTGTTTATTTTAAAAGGATAGAAAATTGAAACTATATTATCTTGCTATTGTATGTAAATGGCATGCTTGTTGCAAGGTCTAATATGAAGGATATAAATGTGCTCAAGAATAAATTAGCTAATTCATTTGCGATGAAGGATTTGTGTGTTGCAAAGAAAATCCTTGGTATGAAAATAACAAGAGACATGAAAATTCACAAATTGAAATTATCTCAGGGTGTACGTATCAAGGTGAGTACATAGAGAAGGTGTTGGAGAGGTTTAGAATGCAGAATGCAAAACCAATCAGTACACCTTTGGCCAACCATTTCAAATTAAATAAGGAAATGTGTCCCAAGACACAAGAGGAGATAGAATACATGTTCAAGGTCCCTTATTCATCAACAATTGGCAGCTTGATGTATGTGATGGTTTGTACAAGACGAGATATTGCACATGTAGTGGGAGTTGTGAGAAGGTATATGAACAATCCAGGTAAAGAACATTGGGAGGCAATAAATTGGATTCTCAGGTATTTGAGAGGTACTGCTACTCATGCATTATGTTAGGATGTACATGAAGGAGTGTAAGAGGTATGGTTGTGCAGAGGTATGAGTTGTGTGGAGCTATGGTTGTGCAAAGGTTAGGATGTGTGGGATAAAATGTGGAGAAATGAATTGTGTGGAGGTTAGGATGTGTAGGAATTAGTATAAACTTTGCGGAGGTTAGGATGTGCTAGAAGTAAGGAGTGTAGAGTTATCCACACAATAGATGATCATTCTGCACAACCTTGAAAATGACTAAGTATAGAATGAATGTGGAATATGCAATAAAATGACTAAGTATAGAGAGTTAGTGGTGAAAGAAACATACATAAAACTTAATAAAAATAAGTAACATAAACTAAGTGTTCAATGTAGAGTAAAACTTAGTAAAATGTAATCAAATGTGGAGAAATGAATTGTGCAGAGGTATGGTTGTTTAGAGGATGTACAGGAAGGAGTGTAAAGTTTGTAAATGTTAGGATGCACAGGAAGTAAGGAGTGTAGAGTTATGTGCATCTAATCTTCACATTAAATACTTTGGAGCTATATTCTTATGGATTTGTACTTTTGGTTAAGATAGATGATGGGTCAATCATATTCTCTTTCATGTGTTGGTGTTTCAATCATATGCTAAATATACATCATTAATTTGCTTATTAAATTCTCATGGTCATCTTTACAATAAGATGTTCAATTCAATAACCAATCACAACACAAAAAAATAATTTAACTCTTTTAAAACATACAAAAAATCACCAGAACAAAAAATACAAAATATCACCAGAACAATGTTAAACTTTGGAACAATGTTAAACTTTAGAAAATAGGGGAAACTTTTTTACCAACTAGAAAACTAATGCATAGTGAATGCACTAACTAATTGTTATAGTCTCTTAACCTTCTGCGGGGTATAATAAGGAATATTATAACTTAATGTTTTGATTTTTAAACTCTTTTCATTCTCTTATTTTAAGGTCTCCTACGAATCCTTCTTGAGATTTCATAAGCATATTGAGAAATTTTGATTCAACGACCTTCCAAAATGCTAAGGATGCAATGTTCTTCAATATTTCCCTTGAAAAGTTGGAGTTAATGTTTCTGATGACTAAGATTCTTGGTAAATTTTATGAGATGTATTTAAATTTAGAATTTATGTTAGATAAATTCAAAAGGCTTTAAAAAGACTTCCGATATTTCCTCAAAGAAGTCCTGTTATCTCATTTCTTTCTTTCTTTTTTATGTTTTTTGTTGTTGGAAAACCCCTTCTTGGAGAAGAATATACAGAAAACATGCAATTCCTTAAGATATCTCTTCATAGAGAAGTTTTCAGTAAATATAATCTATTTTTGTAATAATAGTTTGTAGTCTCTATTTATTCCATAGTGTCATGTAAAGTTCCATATTTTTATTGTCAACTCTTTTAAACTATAACAAAGCATACTTTGTTTTTCTGTTACCGTGCTTTCTACTTGAGTTGGTATCAAAGCACAGGGCACAAGAAGTGATTGTGTAGAAACAATTGAGGAAGAATGGAAAATGGAAATTTTCCATTGCNTCAACTCTTTTAAACTATAACAAAGCATACTTTGTTTTTCTGTTACCGTGCTTTCTACTTGAGTTGGTATCAAAGCACAGGGCACAAGAAGTGATTGTGTAGAAACAATTGAGGAAGAATGGAAAATGGAAATTTTCCATTGCATATTTTGTAGTTTGCCCTGATAATTATTAATATTGAAGCATCAAAATGAATACCCTACCGATGTCCCAATATATATAGGAATCGGTGGAAACAGGGTTTGTTGAACCTACTGATCAAGCTGCTTTAAATGCTTTAATTGTAGACCAACGAAATTAGTTAAAAGAGAATCAGAAAAATGATAACCAGACCCTCTTTGCTCTACACTTTTCATTGTATGTGTTAATATTTTCCCATTTGCTGGTGTGACAAAATCGAAGGATGCTTGGAACATGTTGCAAGTAGTCTACCAAGTTTTAGGAAAAGTAAAATTGTTAAGGCTTCAAACTTGAAGAAGAGATAAAAGAAATTGAATCAATTCAAGTTTTTATTAGTAGGACCCATGATATTGTGAATGAATGAATTGAGGTCTTAACGAGGATATGTAATAGAACAAAATATTGTGAATGAATGAATTGAGGTCTCAACAGGAATCTGTAATAGAACAATGAATTGTGGAAAACAATTTGTGGTTTCTTCTTCCGAAGTATGATCTAGTGAGCATAGTCATTGAAGAAAGAAAATAAGTCATTGAGATAACACGTTCTTTGCAGTTACATCAGGAGCACATGCAATTTTTTTACATTGAACTTGGTACAAACCTTCTAATATTTTCATAAAATTGATGAAAAATGTCAAGTCTTCCTCCTTAGTAAATATAATCCAAGGGGATCCTTCCACCAACGATGGAAGTGGAAGAGCCAAAGGAAGATCATACATTAAAGGAAGAAGTAAGGGTTATGTAGAAATTAGAAATATCCAATGCAAGAATTGACAATCCTAGGGCGTTATGAGTTTGAGTGAGAGAAGAAGAAATATGCCTTGAATAAGTCAAGGGTTAACTATGAGTAATTTTTTGAGCATTATAAACACTCCACTTCTTTCACCCTATGTTTAACAAAATAAGATGACAAAGATCTATGGTTTCTATAATATGGTTGCTCAATGACAAGAAGTCATGTTTTTCTTAAAGATAAATGAATTTATTAGAAGCCAAATGAAATTTGGCAATGACAAAGAGATTGATGTGATAGGAAAAGGTTCTTATTTATCATTTCATGATAAGAAATAGGATTTTTTCTTTGAATATTGCATCTATCCATATGCATGTCCTCAAAGAAGTCACACGTGATTCATGGTCATGGCACAAGCACTATGGATATTTGAGTTTTCAAAGGTTGAGTTTACTTCCCAAGAAGTAAATGGTGAAGGGGATCTTTGTAATTCAATCGAGAGAGAAAATTTTTGGGCTATGCACTTGGAAAATAGAACCAAGATATATTTATAGTCAACAAGGGATGAAGGGAACATTTTCGTCTTGAGTTTGCACATGCTAATATATGTGGGTCTATGCAGACTCCATCTTTGAGTAATAATATTTATTTTTTTGACCTTTATAGATGATTTCTCTTTCCACACAGGGATTTATTTTCTGAAATAGAGATCGAAAGTGTTCAATTTCTTTTTACACCTAAAAAATTTGGTTGAAAATTCATGTGAGTTCTATCTCAAGGTCCTCCGAACAAATAGATGGGGAGAATTCACTTCGAAGTAATTCTTTGATTTATGCAAATCTCATGACATCAAGATATTTGCTTCCTACACGCATCAACAAAATGGTGGAAAAAAGGAAGAATCGTACCATTATAGATATGGCACGAAGCATGATGAAGAGAAAAAATCTTCCTAAGAGTTTTTGGGCATAAGAAGTGGCAACCACAATTTATATTTTAACTCATTATTTTACCATGTTAGTGAAAATATCACTACAAAGGAAGCTCAGAGTTGTTGCAAGCCTTCTTCATTTTTTATTTTTTCGTTTTGTGGCATATATGCAATCTCTGTGATCAAAAGTTATAGAATTTGGATGCAAAATCCTAACCTTATATCTTTGGGTGGTCCTTAACACGATTGTAGAGAAGACCAGTGAACAATCCTATATCTATTAAGCCATCCCACGTCTCAATAAATACTCACATAAATGTCTATTGTTCCTTTTGGTAAATACTTATGTAGACTTCAATGTCGAAAATATGAAACGATTCAATCTATGAGCAAAGTCACGTGTCAAGCTATTTTCTTAATGTAATGTAGTGACGTGCCAAGTGGAGAAAAATAATAAAGTATTGTAGAGAAGAAATTTATTAAATGTAAAAAATATGAAACGATTCAATTTATGAGCAAAGTCACGTGTCAAGCTATTTTCTATTTTCGTAATCTAAACGTTCTACAAAATGACTATTTTCCGACGATATGTCCATGTCACATTTGTCTGAAATCTAGCAAGAAATTGTTAGATCCACATATTTGAGTGATTATTTATGTATAATTTGATTGTCCCATGGGTTTTTAGCATGTTAAATCCATTTATGTATTCAGAAATGGATTTTAAACAACAAAAATAGTGATTTCATGCAAATTTGTATCGTCGAATTCAAGCGAAAGTAATCATTTCATAGAACAGTTAAACAAAACCATTTTCTATTTTCTTAATGTAATGCAGTGACATGCCAAGTGGAGAAAAATAATAAAGTATTGTAGAGAAGATAATTTATTAATCAATTGCATTTCAAATACATAAAATTTATAAAAAAATATTTAAAATGAAAACTTTACCTAATAAAAAATTTTG
>SNQJ01S0012648.1:90224-104898 GCA_010110895.2 Picea sitchensis
ATTTTCCTTTCTTAAGTCAACTTAAAAATATAACTTTTAACTTCTTGACTTTTCCCCCCTTCGGTGTGAGACTATGACCTAGTGGGGGTGCCCAGGCCACTGAGTCTCCTCATTACCTTTCTAAGAGGTGGGGGACATTACAACATACACTATTCTAATCTATGAACTAGTGTTAGCTGAATCCCTGTAATCAACGGGCTTATATGGAACACTTATACGTAAGCAGTGATTTGAACTATAAGGGAACCAAGCAAGTATGAATAGTTTTGATTCACTATGATAGATTACATAGGGTTATATGGCCAAGGTAAGCTCTATAAGGGTGTAAGTAAGCTGCAACGGAATGAGCAACATTAGTCCCAGCAGAATCAGCAGTAGGGGGGAGCATTAGTCCCAACAGAATCAGAATCCAATAACAATGAAAGTAAAAGTAAACTCAATGCAACTGAAAACACAGTGTCGAGAGCTAAGGATGATAAGATGAAGACTGTTGGTAAGGTTCCAGTCACCTTTTGCAAATGAAAGCCATGGAGAGCTTGATAAGCCTGGTAAACAGAGTACAGACCCTCTGTACTTTGCTGGGAGACAATGGAGTTGATAACGCCCTACCAACTCTCTGGCTATCTCTCCCTTCTATTGTGGTTGTCGGAGGGCAGGTATAATTTTCATACCTTTTTAGGTTGTTTACAAGGATTGCTACGTAGTATGGTCGTTTTTTCAAATATTTAAGCACTTTACTGTCATTACCGTGGTGAATTAGGAAGAGTTGTAAGTTGAAGCGCGTAAATTTATAATAAATGTATTTTGTTCCAACTTATTTATGGTGAATATATTTAGCAATCATTCTTTAAACGATTTAAGCACTTTATTCTCAATGTCGTGGTAAATTAGGAAGAACATAAGGATGTCGTGGTAAATTAGGAAGAATATAAGGATGAAGACTGTCAATTTATGATAAAAAATTGTCAATACTCAACAAATAACCACTTAAAATACTTAATTTAGAGTTTAAGTGTATTCTATCTACGATTTATTTCATACAAACATCGAAGAAGCAAAAGACAGAAATAATACAACAAAGACATTGTAAATATACAAAAAAATGTCATATTACTTAAGAAAAACACAGAAATAATACTACATAGAAATAATAGTAGAAAGACATTATGAATATACAGAAAATGTATACTGAAAATGTTATGTTAGGTTGAATTTAATTTAGAGATTTTAAACAAAGACATTGTAAGTATATAAAGAAATGTTATATTACTTAAGCAAAAACATAGGCATAATACTACACAGAAAACAATACTAGAAAAACATTATGAATATACAGAAATTGTATACTGAAAATGTTATATTAAGTTGAATTTAATTTAGAGATTTTAAACATAAAGAACCAGAAAAAGGGGAGATGCAAGCAAAGGCATCAAACCTGCAAATGATGGAAAGATTGATGATTGGGCGCCAACAGACTGGACTATTGTTGCAATAAGTTAAGAGAACTCCTTGTTGCCACTGTCATTGTTTTCTTCAGTTTCTGCAGAAGACATTCAACCACCTTTGAGTGTTCCCAAACATGTAGATCCATATTTATTTGCAAGCTTTGGACATAGGTTCAATAAATTCACATTTATTTTGAAACAGACTTTATCTCCATCCTTGTTCTGACAAAGGTTGACGAAATGCATTTTTGTCTTTGCAGGTTTACTACCAACTCTTATTTTCTTGGTGCGAGGCTACGTCTGTGGGAGAAATCTTCTCGGTAGATGCTCTCCTGGTTCCAGGACTGATCGTAGAAAGGTCAGAGTCATCCGTTCCCCTGATATTTCCGTACAAAAGACCCCACGATGATTTGAAAGCTGCGATGCATCCTTACAATTTATGTGTGAATGGATCCTCAGAGGAATGATGAAATTATACATTCAATTTTAATGTTTTATACTTATTTGAGAAGAAAGAAAAGTTTAAATGTTTTGTTTCAGAATTATTTCTTTTGCACTTAAAATATAATATGAAAAAAATATACATCGTATATTATTTCTTTCTGTAACTTTGGATACTTTAAATTCATAAAAAAGAATTAATAATAAGAAATGAGATTATTGCACTTGTACTTTAAAATTTAAATTCATAAATTAAATAGAAAAAGAATTAATAATAAGAAATGACATCACTAAACTAGTATGTAATGTAAGAGATGTTTATAATTAGTATGTAATGTAAGAGATGTTAATGTAACTTTACACATTAAAATAATAATTAAAATAAAAAATCATTTTATATATATATAATATATTTTGGTTTGAATTGGTTTCGATAGACTGTTTTATTATATCAATGGTTATTTCCGTGTCATTGTAATTCATTAAATGAAAAATATGAAATCATGTATGAACTATGATCCAATCTTGGGTACGAACTGTGTAAGCACTGGGTTCAAAGCGTAGTAGTGGCAGTAAGCACTGGGTTCAAAGCATAGTAGTGGCAGTTTGACTGGGTTCAAAGCATAGTACTGAAATGACTGAATGACAATCGTAAATAAAGGCTCATAAATAGGTAACCATAATTTCCAGGTACAACTATATACTTATACGGGATGGGAGGGATGGCATGAAACAACAACCTTACTCTTACCTTTCTCCATTCATCCTAGTCTATAGAGTGATACCCCCGGCACCCATTCATTCAGTCAGGAACATGTAGGGGACGCATGTTATGAATCCTTTACCCTACTGAACCTTTACTTTAAGTGTTTCCAACAACTCTCTCCCTCTATTTATTGCCCTTGCTTGCATAGGATGTTGCATGTAATGACGCGCGATAATGGGAAAAGCGTAAATGCATATATAGATTCTAATTGTTGAGGAACTGATGAAATGAAGTTTAAGCAGGTCTAAACATGAAGTAAAGCTCTAAACTTTAATTAAAAGCTTTGAAAAGTAATTAAAGCATTCCAAATAAGCATTGAAAGAAGTGAAGCCACCAATAACAGTTTAAACCTACAAGCCAATAAAATTTTAACAAATATATATATATGTATATTTTTTAAAATAAATAAATACAAATGTTCTAAGTTAAACATTACACTTTTTAAAAAATTAGAAAGTCAACCCTAAACTAATATGAGTTCAACGATAAACTCATGCTATATTCCCTGGGACTTCGGCAGGGACTAATAATCCGTGGGCCTTCTGCAGGGACTAAAAAGTATATATAAATACATAAATATACACCTTTCACATGCATTGGTTTTTAGATTATTTTTCAATCTCTTATGATTTTCAAGGCCAAGGTTTATTTCAATGTGCACATTGATCCTCCAAACATGCAAATGCGCAACTTGAATTGAGTCATATCCGAGCAACCACGCGTCATGTGCTCAACCAACAATCTTTGATAGATATTACAGAATTACGCCAGCAAATATAGAAAAATGTTTAATTTCTATTTCTTACGACTTTGGAAACCAATGTATTATGTTAGTGTGCCCACTCATGCTCCTAGCTTGCGCACAACATACTTTAACATTAATATAAAAATTGTTTAATTTCCTTCTTGCTTCACTACTTCTACTTTAGGTCAGCTCCATTGTAAGGGAAGAAAATATAAAGGGAATCTTAATTTAATCTCATAAGAGAATTCAATTTTGTTATATGGGGTATTAAATATGTGGTGGATTGCCATTGAAAATGGATTATATAATAATTGTTTTTATTTTTTTTAAATTTAAGATTGTTAAATGAAATTTAAATAGAGAAAATATTGTTTTTGAGGTGTAGCACAGTTTGTGAGGGAGTGTGTTGTTAAGGAACTTCATGATATTAAGTTATTGATTCGAAATTTACGGGGACCAAAAATCCAACCATGTTAAGGGTTGGTGTGGCTCACGTCAGGTGCGATCCTTGGAGCAAACACAAAAAAAATAAGATAAAATATTCAACTTTAGGTAGTATATATCTTGATTGAATTGGTTTTGGATTATGATGTAAAATTACTTTTGTTTGGTTAAGACCCTAAGGAAGCATTGGCAAAAGCTAAAATATGCCCCTTACAAACCACCAACAATTTATAAAATCCTAGTCGATTAATATTATAGAAGAAACCAATGACCATCACTAGATCTATGGAGAAGAAACATGCAATTCTTTCTCAGCAAAAGAAGAAAAGTGTTGAAACCTGGTTAATAAGATGGGCTAGTTGTTGCATATGCCAATTAATTTCCAAGATATTGTGGATATTAATAGATTTCATGGCTCCTATTTTGTAGATGTTTATTAAACCAAATCTACCAATTTGGTATGAGAATGAAATTGTTTTATATTCATTATTAAAACATATTGAGGATATTTTGTAATCGTATGAAATTTTACAACCACAAAAACAATGAAAATGAAAAGTAGAACATATTAAGAAAATTTTCTTTACATTTCATTTCAAATTTGACAAGTTATTTTTTATTTTATTTTTCATTTACATGGAAAATAATTTTAAACCATTCAATAAAAAACTAGAAAACTCTTAAAGAACACCTAAAATCTCAATACTAATTTACAATTAAAAATTAAATTTTAATAAATTTTATTGATATAAATAAAAAAATTAAAAAAAAACATCTTAAGTGAAGGTGGTTATCATGGATCAAAATTGAAGTCTTTATTGTTCATATTATATTACTGTAACAACCAAAAATATTGTGAAAATATGGAATCTTGTCCATTAAAAACCTATTTGGCCATTTCCAATAAATGTACGCCTATAAACTTAATAACGGCTCTTGCCACTAAGACGAGGTTTGTGCTGGTTGGGTTTAATTACTCCGGCTATACTTAGGGTTTGATGCCCTGTTTTAACGCCAAATGGACAGACTGCAAACACAATCGCACTCTCAACAAATAACGCCCAGTCGTCTGTTGCGTCGAGCCGCAATTGAGTAGCGTATACATCAAGAAAGTGAAAATTGAGATTTTACCATTACAACACTTATTTATAGATACTTGATTTCATCTAAAATAAATTGCAAGCAATTTATTAATGGATTGAAATTATGTGATGTCATTTCATCTAAATAGACCATTAAAATATATTTAAATAAAGATATAAAAAAATTAAATATATCTATTTATATATTTAAATAAATAATTAAAATATAAACCTTTACTTTAATTTTGTAAGTGAAAGAATATATATATGGTTATGAAAATCCTTAAAACTAAATAGTAAAACATTAAAATTTAAATATATTTTTAAAAATTTTATTATTCAATTTTAAACAATTTGACAAATATATCTCATCACCTCTCCCAACCTTTCTCGTTTAACATTCGATACTAAAATTAAAGAAACATTGGAATATACCCAAAAATAAAGCGATGACAGGCTCACGATGAAGGTAATACGCTCTTTTTAAACAATTGACCTTTACAACCCTACAAAGACTTCATTTACTTTGAATTTCTGACCGCCTCGAACCCCAACGGACGGGAGCCTTTCAAACCCCAAAGGAATATCTTAACTAATTGGCAAATTTAGTAATTTGTTTTAATTTTCAAACCTTTTACATATGCTTAAGTGCAATCTCAATAAACGATGTTGAGAATATGTGATTGGTTGTTAACATATTTCAGAATATTTTACAGGCTCTTAACAGAAGCATTGCTAAAATAGCTTGCGAGTTTAAATATGGAGTTGCGGAATCTAATAATAATTGATATTCCGAAGCAGAAAGCTAAAGTTCGTCGGTCACCAGTAGGAATTACTATTTGTCAGAAGCGGTCTTTAATAGCTTTTACATACATTTGCCCTCGCCTCAGGGTCTTCTGCTACCATCATTTCCCGTTATGGACAGATCGGTCTATAAATTTTAATCTATTTTTAAATATATGTCATACACAATTCGGCTTTTACCTTGAAAAATCTCTCTGCTATGACGAAATCGCTAAATCCTCACCTCACCGAAGATATAAGCGATCCGATCGACAACCCACGATTTACTCACCTCTGTATCGAGTATTCTCTCCGGCATAAGAGAAGATCTGCAGAGAGGGCACGTCGTCTGACGATGATCAAGCCACTTATCCAGACAAATCCTGTGAAATATATGATGGCAATTACACAATTCTCTGATATGCTCCTCTTCCTCGAAGGAGTTCAAACAGACGGCACACATGAGATCATCCCCTATCGACTCACAGGATCTCTCTGCAATCTTCCCGAATGTAACGACAGGCAAGTTGTCTCTAATCGTATCGGCAGAGATCGAAGGAACTGAAGAGGAATTGATGTCAGGGAAATCTTGCCAGGAAGAGCTGTCTGGTTCTCCAGAGTCATGTAGCCCAACAAAATGAAGAGCCCAACACATGGTAGTCTTTATATAATATAACGTAAATGCTACATGAAACAGCAGTCTCGGTATAGCGAGAGCGTAGTAGCCTGCAAGGAATCCCATGACCGAAGAAACTTGAACAAAATCCGCCACTTCAAATGCTCAGAGAAAACCCAATACAAACACCCTGGGGTTTCGAACTCTGATTCCTTTGCCTGAAGCCTCTCTAATGCTTATATGATGTATATATACAGCAAGTCTGAGTGCACAAGGCTTGAATATGAAGAATAATGAGAGAAGAGTGTAGGAATATAATAAAATCCAGCTCGTATATGAGAAGTATGTGGCAAGAGTTGAATGTGGAGAAGAAAGCATGAAGAGATCCAGCCCATAAGAGCCGAATCGCCAACCTCAACCGATGTCTGTTACAGCTTGCAATGGTTACATAAACACAGAAAGACAGCAATACTACGTTATCGGTGGGAGGAGAAATATGGAGGAGCAGGATTTCTAGGGTATAGTTGGGAAAAGAAGAAATTATAGATAAAAAGGGAGTTTTGATTTCAGCGATTTGACAGGTAAAGATTACTAAGGTATATATACCTTATTTCTCTTGATTTGAATCTTTGATCGAAAACATATGTTCTTAACTATTAAACTCACTCAATATAATAAAATTAAAATATATAACACCCACCTTTCATTGTGCATAGTTGTAGCATTTTCTTTTTTCGATGCCACTTAACAATTAAAAAAAAAGTTGAAAAACCAGGTGTCAGATAAGCCATGGTAATCACCACACACCGAGTTTCTCTTATTAAAAAAACAGCATCAAATAAGATTCTCCTTATAGTTTAATCCTCCCATACAATGGATCTTAAAGAAGATTGGGAATTTGTTGCTTGTTGCCCAAATGCAGAAGTCGCCGAGCAAGAAGCAAATTAAACCATTTTTCTATATTAATTCTAGAAGTAGGTGTCGAATATTTTAAAAAGATAGTTAGTTGAGCACATTACGCGTGGTTGTTTGGATACGAGTACTTTGACAGCTTTATTTCATCTTTTCTCGTCAAAGCCACCCACTAAAGCCGTTGGGGGTTGGTAAGGGAACAATAATAAAAAGGTTACGGTGACTAACTCCATTTAATGGGAATTTTATTTGGGGATTTTATGTATGTGATTAACAGAAATATTAAGCATCATGTAATGAATTAATTATTGGTTTTTTTTTTTTTTTTTGTTAAAAAATATATTATCATGAATGAATTTGATAAGTTTAATACAATTAGTTATCATCAAATGAAAATGATGAAAAGACACCAAGTTAATGTTTTCTGCGGTTAATGTCTAATATTTCCATATCAAAGTCTCATTAATATTCATATATACAGAAGCAATTTTTGTTTGTTTTAAGAAGGAAGGCAACAACGACAAAAATTAATGAACACAACTTGACGACGAACACAACGCACACAATCAGGCAATAGACAACAACGACCCACCAAACTAGCACATCATGCAACTGGACGAACATGCGATACAATAGACAATAAAAACGGCTAAGCTAAGGACAATCATCAAGATCAACCAGACGCAACCAACATCAATTGACACAGGTAACTTGAACCTTCACGGCGAGCGATGAACAAGCATAAACAAGCGTCACAACACAAGTACCAACATCAACTACAATGAACATTATGCCCCCATCAGGAAGCACATGACTCTGAATAGGTTATCATTCGCATCTATCAATCAGGGTGTGCAATGATCCCCTCATCAAGAATCATGTTATCACAAGCGATAGGCATGAAAGTAACCAAGGCACAACATAACATATCTAGACTAATAACCCAAGAAAAATCCAACGCGCTAGGAGACCGAATTAACTGTCAAAAATACAGGAAGACTAAACCCAAGCACTCAATTGACAAGTCAACAAGATGCAAGGGAAATCTGAATACTATACAATCATACATCACGTTAAATTCTCGGCACAACAAATTCTATTGCAAACATACATCAATTAAATGACGTGATTAGCCATCTATGAATTATTCCCTTGAGAATCCATTCTACAATAATATGTATCAATTAAAATCCTCTCTTGTTTTCAAGTCATTTATTAGTTAATTAAGATTTATTAACAAAAGTGTCACTACAATTGTCATTCATTAACATATAATTCATTGTAGAAGCCTAAGTTAATCTTTCAACCCTATCATTACCCTTACCAAACATACATGCCTTAGATTATGATAATTGACATATTCACACTCCTATGCATAAGATAATGAGAAACTTGGGAAATGCATGACCCTAAAATGCCTTATCAATATTAAACCACATTAAATCAAATCTATAACGGTCATGTATATAAATACTCCATTTAATTCATCCCAGTACCTTGTAATCTATAAACTCCTTTAATTACCTTTTTGGTATCAACAATTATACCGTTGTCTAACATTATTATTGTTATCTATTAATAATGGTTGTCAATTAAATACATGGTATTGATGTCTATTAAATATATGATAATGCGGTCTATTAAATATATGATATTGTCGTCTATGATAATGTGGTCTATCAATATATGATATTGTTGTCTATTAAATGTATGATATTGTTGTCTATTAAATACATGATATTGTTGTCTATTAAATATATGATATCATTGTGTAAATAACAACAAAGATCCATAACTAAGGAACAATAAAATCCATAACCAGAATATGCTATCTAACATCAAGTTATCTAACCAAATGCTATCTAAAAATAAGATCGTTGCCTAGAAATGGCATCGTTGTCAAACAATAATACGTTATCTTAATGATAAATTGATGTCCAACAATCATTCTTTGTCTTATTGATAAATCATTTTCTAACACAGTATCGTTGTCTATTAATAGTCATTGTCTAACAAGAGGTAGTTTTCTAGCAAAGATATTGCCTGGGGTTCCATGCTAACTCAGAAAATCAATAGAATTAAATCGCCCAGTGAGAAAGGTAATTGGGCGTTAGGACAACAAACGCAAAACACAAATGGACAAAAACGAAGAGACAATCATTCAATAGAAACACAGAGAGTCAAGCCCAAAATCGTTGGGTGGGTACTGTATAAATCGTTGTGAGGTACTGGGTAAATCGTTGTGTAGAATTTGGGTGAAATCCCTGTGAAAAAAAGGTGAAATCGTTGGGTAAAGGCTAGGTAAATTTCTTAGAAAATTGCGGTGTAAATTATGTGTAATATGCCAAGAAAAACGCATAGGGGCACTACCTGTGTTGGGAAAATCGCCAAGTAATTCACTATTGATAACTCTAATTTTTTAGGAAAGGAGAACAGATAAAAGGTGGGTACGAGTCAGCCAGATTCGCTGGGAAGGAAAAATGATTTATCCCCTTTTGAAAGGAGGCAAGGAATCAGAGATTAATGAATCAAAACACAGAGTTTAATCGAAGTTTAATCAATTAAAAAAACACAAAGTTTAATCAGAGTTTACTCAATCAAAATGCAGAGTATAATCAAAGTTTAATCAATCAAAGACACAAAGAACCAAAACAACTCTGAGGTTCAATGCAGAGAATCAACACAAATCTAAGAATCAAACACAGAGAAACAAATGATGGTGGACTGGAAAGAATAAACACTCAAGAGAGAATTCCTTGTTGGGTAGAGAATGATCCTACAATTATTATCCATGCACAAGAAAACAAGGAATTTGAATCTAAGTCTTAAACACTAGAGTGAAGACAATCGTTTTAGCTCCTGGCCGACTGCTCAGGCACAGACTAATAACTTAAAGGATTACGAAGAGCATAAAAACACAATCTGCATCCAGATATTCTCCATGGAGAAGCAAATAATGAAATAAAAGCCCAATCAAGGAATAAAGAAAGCGCAGGCAGGAGATACAAGAACACAGGCAAAGTTTTGAGTCTGGGGCTCATTCTGGCCACGCGCAAAGAGACAGTAACTCATAAATAAAGGATACAGTGGATAGAAAGGGTTCTTACTGAATAATCAAACGACAAGGGGATTACAATTTCCGTAGGAATGCATGTGCAAGAAAGCTCATGGAAATGAAATCTTCAACCGAGTCTAGAAAAATAAACATGTGTAAATTAAATTTCATTGCAAGTAACAACTTTAATAGGCGTACCTTAGCCAAATGTGAATGCTCTGAAGTCGTTGTCCCACGTGCGCTCCACCCAGCTCCTGCTTGTCAACTGGTGTGATCTCACCGATACCTCCCAGCTAACACTAGGGGTACTCTTCTTCCCCCTGAGCCCCCCCAGCTACAAAGGGGCCATGCACACAATACCAAAGAATGCTAGCACCCAACTCGCCTCGCAAGGTCGACCTAAAACTCGTTACCCGAGATGGGTATCCCAACTCCCACAAGAGAAAGTTTAATCAAGATAAAATTTTAGCAGCGTAACATTACGCAAGCCATATGTGGTCCATACTCCTCCTTCACCATCCTTTTTATAGAGTTTTTAAGTAATTAGTTTCCCAAAATTCTCATTAAATTCATTTTTCATTAATTTAATTAGGAAAAACCTCCCCTATACACATGTCGTCCATCCCCTAGTTGAACCAGAAAATCAATTTTATTAATTAATTAAATATTCCTATTTCACTCATCCACCTAAAAGCATTCCAAAAAACTCTCCTCGGTGTCCCAAAATTGCCTTACAATTTTTAAATGACTTATGTCTTACTTAATTCCTAGTTGAGTTCATAAATAGAAAGTTCCAAAGGTAAGATTCCTTACTAAGTTAGACATTCAACTTTCTCTTTAAGTTTCCCCTTTTCTTTGAGTTTCCCTTTTTCTTTAAGTTTCCTTTTTCTTTTAAGTTTCTCCCTTTTTCCTTTTTAACAAAAAAACTCAATTTAGTAAGTGTAGATAAAACAACCATTTACCATTTTTCCTTTTTAACTAAAATCAATCTAGAAAGTGTAGATAAAAACAAACATTTGGCATTTACCCTTTTAATCAATTTAATCCTCCATTATAATTTTTTTACTTTAATAATTAAGTTTGAATTTCTTAGCCCCCTTCTTGTTACAATTTTAATTAGTCTTTCTTTATCCACATGTTCTACTTAGACCTAGGTTTTAATTTTCACTAGGTTGGGCGACGATTTGTAAGGGAACTTTTAGTTATTAATTTTTTTACTCATACCATCATCTATTTTAAGGCCAACAAGGTCCTAAGGAGGCATAGTTTTCTAGGCACCAGGTTTATTTACTTATCAGTGAAAATCGCGACATGCCCTTTAGGGCGCACTACGTGCTCCAAGGGTGCCACTCGCCTCCTTCCATTTTCGTTGCATGACATACCCTTCAAGATGCACTACATGATCCAAGGGTACCACTGGCCTCTTTTTGTTTTCTTTGCGCGACGTGCCCTTCAAGGCGCACTACGTGCTCCAAGGGTGCCACTCACCTCTTGACTGGATTTGGTAGATGTCAAACCCCTAGATTCAATACTCTGCCAAGTGATATTGTGGGAGACTAAAGGCCTCTAAGTAATAAGTTCTTTGCCTTATTGCACGCCCCTTAGAATCATCGTGAGCGGCTGTCACAGTTTTTCCTCATGGCATCATGGGTTTTCTCGAACTAGGTAATCGTTAACCTACAGTTTGAGCCACAATGGGAGTGCTAGTAGGTTGTGGCAAAGTTGTTGCCACACCTCTCCCTCAATGTCTCTGGTTGTCGTGTGTGACCCCTCTACTCCAAATGTGAGTCTGGTCAACAAATTATCATCAACATGCATCCATCAACAAATCATGTCAGCAATAATAATCAATCATCATACCATCTAATCCTATGTACATATGTCACATCAACAACATTCAAACCCTAACAATCCACTCCCTGACTCAATCCGGAGTCCAAGAGGTTTCATCGATGCCTCTGCATCCTCAATGTCCAGAGTCCTGCACACTCAAGAGAACCTAGTCAATAACACTTGTTTATATAAATACAACTAAATAACATATCATCAAATCCTCAATATTTCAAAATCATAATAAAAAAGACCAATAGTATAATAACCCGGATCACTTGCAAGCAAGTGTCCTCAAAGAATAAGTTCGCTCAGTGCGCGCAAGAGATGGATGTTACAAAAAGATACAAGAAGAAAAAAACTAGAATACACAGTACTTGATGAGATCACTAAAAAAGAAATTCCAAAGGTACCAAAAAATCAAAATGTACAACAACAAGAGCAGTAGGTACCTCAAACTCATGCAAGTGTTGTTAGAATATCTATCGGGTTAAGTAGACCCCCTGAATGATACTCTCCTTCATTTTATTATTTATTGTTGACTAATTATGGTGAACCAGAATGTTATGAAGAGGTAATGCAGGTAGAGACCAAAAAGAAGTGGGAGAAAGGAATCAAAGAGGAAATGGATTCCCTGGTAAATAACCAGACTTGGGATTTGGTTTAGTTGCCTATAGGAAAAAGAGAATTACAGAATAAATGGGTTTACAAGTTGAAGGAAGAAGATGGAGGCAAAAAGAGGTACAAGGCTAGATTTGTTGTAAAGGGGTTTGCAGAAAATAAAGGTATAGATTTTGATGAAATATTTTCTCCTGTTGTTAAAATGACTTCAATTAAGAATATTTTAAGTCTCGTGGCAGTAGAAGATTTGCATCTTGAACAATTAGATGTAAAAAAAACTTTTATCCATGGGGATTTGGAAGAAGAGATTTATATGCAACAACCACAGCGGTATGAGGTCAAAGGAAATAAGAATTTGGTATTCAGGTTGAAGAAGAGATTGTATGGCCTAAAGCAAGCTCTAAGGAAGTGGTATTTGAATTTTGACAGGTTTATGATAGAACAAGGTTATAGTAGATTTCATTCTGAACACTGTGTTTATTTTAAAAGGCTAGAAAATGGAAACTATATTATCTTTTTATTGTATATAGATGACATGCTTGTTGCAGGCTCTAATATGCAAGATATAAATGTGCTCAAGAATAAATTAGATAATTCATTTGCGATGAAGGATTTGGGTGTTGCAAAGAAAATCCTTGGTATGAGAATAACAAGAGACATGAAAATTCACAAATTGAAATTATCTCAGGGTGTACGTGTCAGGGTGAGTACATAGATAAGGTGTTGGAGAGATTTAGAATGGAGAATGCAAAAACAATTAGTACACATTTGGCCAACCATTTCAAATTAACTAAGGAAATGTGTCCCAAGACACAAGAGGAGATAGAATACATGTTCAAGGTCCCTTATTCATCAACAATTGGCAGCTTGATGTATGCGATAGTTTGTACAAGACCAGACATTACACATGTAGTGGGAGTTGTGAGAAGGTATATGAACAATCCAGGTAAAGAACATTGGGAGGAAATAAAGTGGATTATCAGGTATTTGAGAGGTACTTCTACTCATGCATTATGTTTTGGAGTTTTAAACATTGTTCTACAAGGATATGTTGATTCAGATATGGCAAGTGATAAAGATAGCAAGAGGAGCACCACAGAGTATGTTTTTACTATAGGTGGAACAACAGTAAGTTGGATTTCAAAAATGAAAAAGTTTGTTTCACTTGCAACAACAGAATCAAAGTATGTTGTTGCTACAAAGGCTAGTAAAGAAATGATTTGGTTACAGAGGTTTATGGAGAAATTGGGAAAGAAGTAGGAAAATAATAGGTTGTATTGTGACAGTGAGAGTGCCATTCATATTGAAAATAAATTAACCTTCCATTTGAAGACTAAGCATATACATATCAGATACCATTTCATACGATCCGTCTTGGAATATGGACATTTGAAGTTGGAAAAGATACACACTAGCCAGAATCCTGCAGACATGTTAACAAAAGGAGAAACCAGGGAGAAACTAAGTTCCTGCTTAGTTTTAGTTGGTATTCAAGCATGAAGCATGAAGATGAAAATTTTTCCAGGTCTAAGAATGTAACACACCCACTATCAAAATTTTTAAAAATTTTGGGTTAATCTCCCATACAGGAGAAATCTCCACAAACCCGTATTAGCGAAATGCCAATCCCTGACTCTATACCAGGATTCGAGGTTCCTTCTATCGGGGTTTTGACACCCACGATACCTTGAAAACTACAAACACCGATCTTCGATTCATCCCTTGGTTGTCTCAGCCCTACGTGGCTAAGCCTTTGATCCATACGACCGGTTCCTGTGTGACCATACGACAGCTTCTCGTCGGGGTTTCGGAGTTTGTGGTGCCAAAGTGCCCATGTACCCGGAACTCCCGATTCTCTGATGTGTTCCTAGCGTATTGGCTTTCCGAGCTAAGTCCTGGTCAATACGACCACGACGTTCACAAGACCACAGTCT